>VYZR01014442.1:21798-37239 GCA_013400675.1 Oxylabes madagascariensis
AGTCCGAGAAGGCTAACACAAATATCCTTCTGAAGAAAGAAAAATGTAAGAGTCATCCATTGTAAATGAGAAATTGCTAGTCCAGCCTTCCCCCACCTGAACACCTCCTACATTTTGGTCAAACATGAAATTAGATAAAGCAATGATAATGTCTTCAGTGTAGAAAGCACTGAGGAAGACAAACACAAGCCCATAACCACCAGCACTGCAGCACAGAAAATGGAATAACCTTACCTACCTTTCCAGCATTCCAAGAGCCCAAATGAAGTAATTTACTTTACTGAACAGTATATTTACAGTAAGAAGATGCAGACTGGAAGCGATGGCAGTGGTATGCTCTGACTTGCTGACTTCTCCACTCTTGACAAATGCAACCAGACAAGGGTAAGAGCATGATGTCAATTTATTCCTTCATTTCAATCCTGTCTGCAGAGCAGAATATACATCCTTCTGTGAGCTCCTTTTCTGTTTCCCAGTGTCAGCAATAGCCTGCTTTGCTCATCATGAGGCTCCAGTGAGGCCTCTGGACACATCCCTGAGCAGAGAAATGGTCTATTCCTGACCAGGCTCCAGTGCACAACCCAGGAGCTCCTGGGTTGTGATCTTTTGACAGCAGAGGCAGAATACAGCTGGCCAAGCCATGGTTTGCAAAAGCAAAGAGTCCACAATGCACCTGCAGCACACACATGGGAGCCTGCACAGCTCCCTTCACTCCTAACACATATCCATGACAGGACAGAGGAAAATGGGACACAGGGAACAGGTAGGAGAGACCCTGATCATGATGTGCAACCAGCACAGTGCAAGAAAAAGCACTTGTCCTTCAGATTTTGTCTCTCACCCTATTTTGATAACATATTACTGAAATGTCCTTTTTTCCAGCCCTAAAACCTATCCTTTCAGTGCCTGTCACATCAGCATGCTGGCAGTATAATACGGATTTACAGCAGTTCTGTACAAGAATTTTCCACTGTGGGTGAAAAAGTTTGAAGACGTGCAAAGTTCATCCTCTTCTAATTACTCGAGAAATCTGCATGTTAACATGACATCACTAAGATTGCAAAGTAATTAAACTGTGTAAACATCTGCAAGAGGGAGCAAAATTTGCACTCTTGGAGTGTGCTTCGACTGCAAGCATTTGAGTAGCCCCACTGAAGGATTGTGCTGCTGATGTTCTGCCAGAACTAAAACCATCAGTGCAGAGAAAGTTTTTGTCTTTTCTAACCATGGAAGCACAGAAAAGGGGGGTTGGTGAGGGGTTCCTGGCCTCACTGAGCCTTATCTGCTCAAGGCAGGACTGACGCTTGTCATTCCTGGCAGACCACAGCCTAATCTGTCCTTGATGGCCTCAAATGGTGGAGACTCCACAACCCACCCAAGCAATCAGAGACCTCTTCTTGGATCTGACTTGACTCTCTCCCATTGCACTTTAAATTTGTTGTTCTTTACCCTCTGACCCACAGAGAAGTTTATCACTCATACAGCATCATTCACATGCAATTATAAGCTATTATTGCATCCCTCTGCCCCAACTTTTAGTCTGCAGGCCAAGCAATCCCATTCTTCCCTCAGAAGTGATGTTACCTAGGTCTGTGATCATTCCCACCACTCCTCCATGAATTTCCTCCAATTGTTTTTCCTTGAAGTGCAGTGCCCAAACTGGGCACTGTGATCCAGCTGAAATCTTTCCAACACTGGGACATTTTGCATGTTCTGTTTAGTTACCCCAGTAAAACATTAGTATTTTCAAAAAAAAGGCTTGACATTAGTGACTATTATTCAGACCATGAGTCACAGTAAGTTCCACATAGTTTTTCAAGGAACTACCAAAACTGCAAAACTGTCTTATAGTCATAAAGGTGTTCTTCCTGCCTAAGGAATACTTCTCTGAACTTGGCTCAGTATCAATCCATCCTGCTTTTACCTGTCAGCATAATTCTGAATGCTACCCTTGTCTCCCAATGCTTTAGCAGCCCTTCCCATCCTCATGTCAGCTAAAAATTCAACACTCATAGCCTGTCCCACCAAGGCTACTAATGACAATAATGGTGAAAAGCAGAACAACCCCTTCAATACGCCTTTCCATTGGGATGATGGACCAGTGATACCTGCTGTTTGGTATAACTCCATCAGCCTTGCACAGACTCCAGCCACAATGGATTCATTAAAGACACACTTCCCTGATTTTTTTTATGAAACCATCATAAACATTGATGTCAAAAACATTAGTGGAAGTTGAGCTGTTTGGCCTCCTTTGTGCCTCCCTCAGCTGCACAACTTGCCATCAGTTCTGGAAAGACGTTTTCAAGGCTTTAAAAGTCATTGGCTGTTACTGAACTCCTTGGTCTCCTTCAGGTGCTTGTACATAATTTGTTTGTTCCAGTTTTTCCAAGAACAAAACAATTTACCTGTCATTCCCTTTCATCTCTTTACAGACGTCATGCTTTTTCTTTCCCACTCTTTCAGCACTAGACCTGTCTTCCCCGAGTTTCAGAAGTGATGACAAATGCTTCTGAGATTGCTTTACGTAATTAAGTAATCTAGAATAAAGTTCATCGGGCCCATCTGTTTTGAAAATATTAAATATGTCTGAATACACTCTAACCTGTTCTTGTCCTTTTTTACTTGTGATTTTACCCTCTGTCATAATACCATGAGCATGTTTGAGGGTGCATCTAGTGTGACTCAAATGCATCAGTGAGAGCAGTTCTGAACACTGAGATGAAATTTAATCTAATTTCCTGTTCCTCACACCAAGCTGTGGATTCCCTTGAATCATAAAGCCCCTCATACCTCCGTTCATTGTCATCAAGATGAGCAAAGAGCACGTTCTTGGAGATGGCCTTAGCCAGAGCAGTCATGGTTTTATAGTCCTTTGGAATAACCTGTAGAGAAAGGAATGAGAGGTAATTACACACCTGATTGTATTCCTTCACAAATCGTGAAATCCACAGAAAATCCCACTATTCAGGAAAATTGATCCAATTTGATTTCAGGCACTGAGACAGGGTTAGGCTATAATATAAAGTTACCAAGAAAGTAATAAATTACAGTTTTGATAATGTGAGGATAAGAAAGGAAGTACAAGATCAGAGATGACTGAGGAGAAGGATATCCATAAAAGATAATAATTAGGAGGTACTGGCAGCTGTGTAGTCTCCTTTCAAATCTCTTGGACTGAGGAAAATGTATTTTATATTCCTCTTTAGTCCAAACAATATCAAAAGAAACCTACTTTTAAAACTGTGGAAATAGCAAGATTTCTTTAGGAAAAAGGTAAAAATGTGTTTCAGTACTGACTGTGGTATAAGGAACCAAGCTCCTGATAGGCCCACTTGAGCCAAAATCCTGTGCCTTGGATTCATGGCAAACAAGAAGAATTTCCATTTGAGAATTAAGAGGTCTGTATTTGTCAACTGGAGAGATGTCAAAAGTCCTGCTGTGCATGAATTTGCTCAAAATAAAAGTTGAAATTCAGGAGTATTTCCACTTTGGAAAGTTAAGCTTTCCATTTTGGCAACCATTTAGGTAAGATATCAGCAGATAATGTACCTCTCTATTTGCCAAGTATCTTCTTCCACCAGTCTGAGACTCCAAGATTAGGAGAGACACAAGAAATTTGTAACAAAATTATGACCTGTCAAAGATATTCATTACCTTTAATAATGCGATTTTTCTTAATAGTTTAATTATAACAGGACAGAATCAAGCATAGCCCGAGTTTTAAGTGTTAATTAAACCTTACTCCAATCTGAAAATCAAAATCTGTTTGTCAGTCTCAATTACTGCACAATAAAGGTCTGACAAGGGGCATTTACCTCTCTCATTTTCTTATTATAGAAATAGTGTGTCTGTCTGTCTTAAATTACTACCTGTGTTGATGTGCAGGCACTTTCCTTCCCTCATGCTGGAAAGGCAAGGAACTACCCACCTTTATCCCAAAAGAAGGATGTCTCAAAGGGCAAAACTGATGTAGAACCAGTTCCCACAAAGAATTACCAAGATTTATTTCACAGGGAAACACCGTGCTTTGAAGATCTAAAGTTAAAGTGGCTTCAGACCTCTCTTGTATTGACTGCTGCAGTCATCAGATCACCCAAATTAAGTCTAGAGAAGTATACATGTACAAACTGCATGTTTTTATCAGAGTGGAACCTAATCTAATTGATCTAAAACTTAAATTTCTCAGTGTTAAATTCAGCCAGTGTCTTATTCTTGCTTTTTACCCTATCAGAGGAACACTGGATTGAATTGCCTGAACCCTTGCTCTATTAAGAATATGCAGCTGCTCAGCTTACTGCTGATGAGCCAAAAGGGTAAATAATCAGATCACTAAGACATCCAAATCCAGCCTTTCTGATTATGAAATAGCACAGAGTAGCCTTTCTCAGTGTAAGTTTGCAGCAGTGAAAGCCACAAGGCTTTGTGGGTTTGTTGGGGCAGGGACACAGAAAACACAGGAGAGATTCTCCAGGTGTGACCAGGCATCTGACCAAAATCAAATGCTGGTAAGAATCCCTTGGCCATTTCTTACATCACTCTTCCAAATAATCACTGAATGCTCTCTTCAAGCTGATAACCCTCTTTAGAGCAAGATTCCTGTCCTGTTAGTTGTAACTGTGTTATGTCAGATGTGCTGACAAATATTGCTTTCTCTAGTTCAAGGATGAACTAACCCTCCACAGAGATCTTCCCCAGAATGAAGCCGTGCCATGTGCTTGCGCAAATCACAAAGCTAAATCTCTTTTGATTTTCTCTCCAGGGACTCATTTCACTGCCTCTAGCACTACTCACCCCTTGAAGGGATCCTTCAAACTGGCTTATGACCCAGATGTGTTTCTATCCAACACCTGAATTCAGGCCAGTGGTTCTTCCTGACTGCCATCTAAAATTCCATCTGTTTGCAATAGTCTAACACAACCTTTGCCTTGCCTTTTACTCTTTTAAATTTGTTCCATAAATTGTCCTTTCAGTGTCTCGTTTTATTTCTGTATTCTAGAAATCTGTCACAAACACACATTCATGGGTTTCACCATGGGATTCATTCGCTTATGGCAGAAGACAAAGCACTGACACAAATCCTCCCAGTGTTAGTTCTGTACTCCTTCCAGCATCTGCAGCTGTACAAGAAGCTATCCCCTAAATTATTATTATTTAAGATCAGTCAGTTCCTAGGAAATTAAAATCATAACAGGGCCAGTCACAGAACACATAGAATGTTATCTGTATTGCTGCTTCTGGTTCTTGCCTACTCATGCTACTGTCAGGACTCACTGACATCACTGTTGAGAAATGAAGAAAACAAAGTTTACTTCAGGTTCCATTACAAACATAAAAGAATTACTCAGGGGGGTGGGAAGGGATGTTTCCTTTGATTTTCAGAAGAGTCAGATGGAACCCATAATAAGCAGAAACAAATGGGATCTCTTCACGGAAGTTTTTTAGGGGGATATTGCAAAATGCACAGAAAGAAAAATGTTTTAAAGTGGCTTTTGAAGTAGCACACAAGTTTTTTAACAGTGCAGGGTGTTCATTAATAGCTTGACCACAGGGCTGTTAAAATTTACCACACACTTGCAAACTTTGTTTAACTGCCACAAGAATACTCTTACACACTTGTTTTTATGATAAATGGCTCTCCTAATTCTTTTTTTCTTGGGACAGAAATCCCCAGAGGACCCAGTGAATTTGTATCATAAGCAGATGACAAAAGCACATCTGACTGCAAAGGCAAAAAGCATTCTGCCAAAAAACAGTGACTGACAAAATATATTCCCATAAAGAAAAAGCTCTTTGAGTTAAAGCTACTCCAGGCGTGCACAAAAGCACATTAGTAGCAACCGTCAACCTTATGAAATACATTTTCAGCCTGGCTCCCTAAACAAACATGACATATGCTATTGTAATGTCTCTCTTTTAATAATCTTTGAAAGCTTTAGCCAGTGTCAAAAAAAAATGCAGAGTTATTGAAAGATATCAAAGGTAGAACATAGCTAGATATTTTTGTGAAAAAGGCAGTTAAAAAGAGAGAAGCCCAAATTAGAGCTCTTAGTGAAGAAATTATCTAATTTGGGATTGGCATTTCTTCAAAGACAATGGTCACACAAAATCACCCAAGTATGGTCAACAGACTTCCAAAATTCAATGGGTTAAGTGGTACCTAATCAACATGGGAAATACATGCCTGAGTGGTCTAGGAAACATAAATGAATTAGATTAAAGAAAACTTGAGGCAGAACTGACTTTTGGAAACAAAAAACAAATAACAAAACAAACAGGAAATGCAGAAATAGAAAAGCTGTCCTCCAATAATGCGAGGTTCTGATCAAACTCAGAAGATGCTGAAGTCAGTGACTATGAAGAAAATGGCTGAGAATTACTGAGAGGGAAACAGATGAGCAGCACATCTCAAAAAGGAAGGAACAGTGAATGCTGAAATTTCATTGATGGGGAAAGTCCTCAGTCAGGGAGACAGCAAAAGAACTTGAGTGAGAAGATGGTCAGGCCCTGCTCCCTCCAGCATGAGGACACCATCCTCCAGGCTGGCCCAGGAGCTCAAACTGGGGACAAAACAAGAGTCCCTCGATTGTCTTGTACATCTCAGAGCCAGAGAGGGGGTCCCATGTTACCTTTCTGACGTAGGAAACAGCATCCTCCTCTGTGTACACCTCTGCACTGACCCCTCCTCTCCTGCGCCGTGCCTTCACCACCGGGTTGGGGGGCGGAGGGGAAATCTCATCGTCGTGAGAATCCGACTGGGAGCTGGACTTCTGCCGAGCCAGGATTTGCTTGCATTCTTCCTGCAGGGCAAAAAGAGACAATAAAACATCTCTTACCCATGGAAATAGTCAATTTGCCCTTCTTTTATGACTATCAGCAACCCTTTCACTGTGTTTGGGTGAGTGTCAATTTGCGCTGCTGAAAGAAAATTAAAAATTTAATGAGAATAGCATTGACTACAATGTGTGTGCAGGCATTTGAGCTGTTCAACTCCTTCTTACACATCATGACAACCAATGTATACAAAGTGCAGGCATATCTTTGCAGCTACTCCTGGTTGAGAAAGCAAAACAAGCCCCTTTTGCTCACTCTCCAACATCACAGCTGTTATTTTCTCAGTTGGCTTGTACATGTCATTGTCTCTTGTACAGACAACTTATCAGAAGTCACACATTGATAAATTAGATAGGTTTCTTCATCTTGCTCTGCTTTGCAAGCTTACTGTCACCACAAACAACAAAGATGCTCCCTACTCCAGAACTTCTGCCATATAACTGATTTATAATCAATGGGACTCCTTCCAAGCAAATAAGATTCACGGTAGGCTCCAGAGGACTGTGAAAGATGATGGTTGGCCTAGCACCAGCTGGCCAATAGGGAGGTTATTCTCCAAATTTTATGCTTGTGGAACAGAGAATAAAATAGGAAGAGGAATCCCTGAAGAGAGAGTAACCAGAGTAGAAAACAGTACAGAAAACCTTCAAGAAAGGAGGTCAGAGTTGCAAGACTGTCAATTCACACACTGAATTTGACTTCCAAAAGAATAGAGGCAAACCAGATTATCCGTAATTCCAGTATTTTCCCAGAGCCCCATGTTCTATCCCTCAGCTTCCTGGGATTCAAGGGAAAGCATAAAGGAGTAAAATGCCCTTTGCATCATCCATGTCTGTCAGTCAGAAGAAGGGGGGCCTCTGCTCAGACCCAGCCCTCCTCCTCACCCCCTGGCACTGCCCAGGCACAGCACACTGCCCCTGCTGCTTCCCCAGAGCCTTCGGGGCTGTTCATCCCGGTCTTCACCAGTCCTGCCCAAAGGCAGGGGAGAACTGGAGATGGGGGGGACTGTATGTTCTGCTCCCTGGTACAGGAAACCAGAGGGCATGAGCAGGAGGGACACAGGCACTGCAGGGAGGCGAGCTGGGTCCGGGGTTTCATCTGCTGTCATCTCCTCTGTGCAGGAAAACCCCACAGCCTGGTGGCCCCAGTGTCATGCTGAGGGAGGTACACGCAGCCATCACCCCATGACTCCATTAAAAACCCCAGTATTTTTCAGACAGCCCAGCTCAGCAGCACTGCAGGCTACCCAAAGGAAAACACAGCAACGCCGAGCTCCCTGCACAGCCCATAAAACAACATTCCTCCAACAGGGATGCCAGAACCTGGCCTCTGTCCCACAGGAAATTTCCAGTGAGGCTTTCCATTCAGAGCTAGGACAGGAGTGAGTGGAGGAGGGAGCATCTGGGAGCACCAGCACGAGTGGCAGATCACCAACATCACCAGCTGGTCTCACTGCCAGAGGAAGTGACTTATCCACAGCTCATCAGGTATGGCACCAGAAAAGGGCAGTACAGAAAACCGGCACAAGCTCACAACTTTCAAGCTTGCAAGAAAAATGGATGATTCATATATGTTTTGCCATTGATGTTTACATCAAATCCAGTCATGCCACCTGTCTTTTCTGGTTTTATTCCAGTCAATTCCTGCACTATCACTGACACTTCTCATTAACCTCTGATACCAGTCTTTGATGCACTATTGCCACTTGAAATTAATAACTGAACAGTATTTCCCATGCTGCATGACTCAAAGTACCAAGTCACACATTCTTGTTTTGAAGAAGGCATTACTGAAATATTTAGGGGACAAGCTCAGAGATAAAATGTAGAGGCCTGGCTAAAGATCTGACTTCAAGATCTTGACCTGCCTCAAAAAGTGCCAAGTTCTTTCTGAGATCAGTTGGGGTTTAAATTTGGTTTACAACCCCAAAACTCCCAGGCCACAATACAGTTGACCATGGTGCTGTAACCAAAAAAATGAAATTTCAGATCTATTAAATCCTTACTGAAACTTTTTAACTTCACATACAAATAGCAGCACTAGATATGTAAAACATGACTCAGCTAGATTTTCCTATAGTGTAAGAACTGCAAATTCTATTTCAGCATTCTCATCAACTTCTTCCTTACTCCTCTCTGTCTCTAGATTTCTCAACTACAATCAAGTAAAATATTTCAAATACAAATGTGTGCTATATATTACAATTATATTTAATATCTAGTGTTTAAAAACAAAAACTATGACTGAAAAATTTCAAATAACATTACTGACTGCCTATCTCGTACAGTGTTAATGGTCTCTGATTATATTTAATGAACACAACGAAATGCACCTTCTTCATGGGCTTAATTGAAAGGTGATAAAGACCTTTCTGAAGAATAGTAACTAAAATTTAACTCAAAGGCAAGTACAACAAGAGGGCAGTAAGGTAACTAATGGTGTGCAGCACTTAGGCAGCTCTTTTTATACACAGGATATTTACTCAGAGAGAAGAGTAGTAGTTTGCCACATTTGAATATAAAATATACTCTTCACTCTTCAGTACACATTGCAGAAAAGCCACTTTCAAGGAATTAATAAATAATGTCTCCCCTGCCCCAGCACAGATTTATACACATAAGAAAGCTCAGTGAGATAAAATTAATACTACAAAGCATGCTCTTAAACTCAAATACTTTTAGAAGCCAAAAAGATATTAAAGGATTATAAAAGTGAGTTACTGTGTGATTCATTTTAAAAGGAAGTCTCTTCACTACAAACTCCTTTTATATAAACAGCAGGCAGTTGACTGGCTGGCTTTTCCATACGCCGCTTTTGCAGTCTGGGAAGGATCCCCATTCCTGAACTAGAGCGTGCTTTTTGGAAATAAAAGCGTTTGTTCTGTCCTGGGCTGAGCCTTCAGAAAGACGTCTTCCATCTATCCTGGGGTAAAACTGCACAAATGCAGCAAATGTTTGAAAGGAGGAAAGAACTGTCTCAAGAAGAGTTCTTCAAACACCGATCTTCAGAGAGGCTTGATGTGAATCCTTGTGCAGAACTCAGTTTCAAGTAAACACCTCATCATCTTTTGTTGTCATGACAACCAGTGATATCTCTCCCTCTCTCTCTCTCTTTGGACAGCACTGATAATTCATAACCATATTGCCCAATTATGTCCACCTTCAAATGAGAAAACACATGGAAGACACAACTGCAAGACTGTAACTGCCCTTGATCATTGCCTCAAATTGAAAGAACCAATAAATGCAACTGCAGTAACCAACTTATCTTTTGAATGTCCACTTTCAATATAAGAGGCTGAGGTATAACCACAGGAATTTAGCATATTGTCCTCAGCATCTTCCCCACATAATGCTTCCATGAATTTTTAATGAGTTTAAGCACTGCAAGTGAAGCAGCCACAATGCTGAGACAGTTTTTAGGTTTACCCTTCCTTTCAGACCACTGCTTAAGAGCACACACACTTCCTGACCCAGAAGCTTTCTTCCCTATCAGCTGGAGCATTCCTGAACAGAAATTCACTTCATCTCCCAGTCTCTCCTTTCAGTCTTTGTCACCACCTGAAAACTCAGATGAGCTGAAGGAAGGAAAGCACCTAAGGAGGCTCCAAATCTCTATTCAGCCTAACAACAACACCCCAAGACTTTTAAAAGCAAGTCAGACATTTGATATCAAAGCTCAGTACCTCTGCTCTGCTTCCTACAATGTAATCATTGCATTCAAAAACAACACCACCAAGTACACTCTAATTTTTTTTCTTTTTTTCCCTCAAGCACATTCATAAACTTTTCTGACTGACAGACCTGGATTATTCACAGAAAATGTGAAGGAAGGTTCATGCACAGGTAACTAATCTCTCTTTGCACTGGAATTGACCCAGAGGAGATGCTCTAAATCTAGGAGGGTTTCTAACACCCCTCACCACTCCTTGGGGCAACCAATAAAGGCCAAAGGCAAAGCACTTCGCTTTGCTGGAAGCAAGGGAGTGACTGATGCCATCACTAAAAGCAGGAAAAATCTGGGGGATCTTAATGTTCTTTCCAGTCTTATCTTTGCCAGGACAGACAATCTTTATGATTCGGCCTTGTTATTCACACAATCCCAATTATTGTCCCACTGCCTTCCCCCTGGTACATGCTACCTTTTCTTCTACAGCACTTCTAAGAAATATCTTTAACATGCACTCCCTACTATCCTACCTACAGTTATCCTCCACTTTGATTACTATTTCTGCATCCTCCATGGCCTCTCCACATCTCAGCTCATTCCCAATTTCCAACCCAGGCAAAATTCTCCTGCCAAAAATCCACCTATTCTGCTGACACTCCAACTGCATTCCTGACCTTCCTCAGACCCTTTACTTCCATTGTTTTACCTCCTGCAACTTGTTCACACTTCTTGTCTTCCCCCCCACCAGTGTCTTCAGCATCTCAACCCATCACCACCTCTTCCCTGCTTTCCTACATACGCCTCACAGCAAAGTGAGAGGTTATGTTACAAAACACAGACCCTATTTTTGATACTTAAAAGCTTATATAATCAAAGAGAATCGTAGCCAACACTCCTGATTCTTAAAATCCAGCCAAATAACAATGTATGCACGCATTGCTTGTGTAAGAAGAGACAAACCCACATAAAAGTGGATTAAGTAACCTGATGAATGTAAAACAGGGGAGCTTGAGATGTGAAACAAAGACGTTTTCCAGGCAGAATTCCCTCCGTGTTTCATCACTGCACTCTGTTTTTGTCAGGTTTTGGCTTTGAGACTGGGAAGGCTACTCACACTTGTGGACACACAAAGTAAACAGGGAGCTCAGCTCTAAAATGTTCCACACAAGTAAGAGCATGGGTTTGCTTATAACTCATTTTATTTCTTAGAGGAAAAGCTTTTTTTCTCTTTCTGCTCTTATTCCCTTCATCCCTTCCCTAAGCCTCCTGGAGATAGGAAAGTTTGCCTGAGGGGGCTTTAAAAATTCACCTCGTTTTCCTTTACCTCTTCCAAGAAAACTGTCACATCTCACAACACTGCCTGGGGCAGACTCTGGCAATCACAGAGGTCCCACCTGAGCTGATTTTCATCCAGCTCTTCCCAGCGCTGACACCAGGAGAGGCAGAGGCTGCCCAAGCCTGCTCAGAAGTGCACTCGCTCACCTGGTGCTCCCATTGTTGGGCTCCTATCAGCATCTCAGGTATGTTCCTGAATGCTTTACCAACATTTCTGGCCACCAAGGAGATACCACCCAATTGCTTCTCAAGCTTTGAACAAGATTATTATTAGGCTTTATAAAAATGCTTAGTTAATGCATTTTTCCTATAGCTTTTTCTATGTGATTTTGCTTCAAATCCATACCCTCCCCCCAGCTTATCTGAAAGCAGTGAATTATACATTGCATAATAATAACCCGTACTTTTAAGAATGAATTTCATCGGTTTAGACAGGTTCTGGTGGAAATTATTGATTGAAGGATCCCATTGATTGAAGGACTCCTTTCTGTGATAAAATACAAACACAGGGAGAGAATACCGTCGCAGAAGAGCCTGGTGCTCAAATTGTGATGCTCGAGTACCTTTGGTTCTGAGACTCTCTATGGTGAGTAAATAAAGTGTATTTTGCTAGCAGGGGGTGCGTTTGTGGTTTATTTAACATTTTTTCTTCACTGCTCGCTCCCGGCAGAGCCGGCCCGGGTGCAGTTCCGCCCAGTGCCGCCAGGTGGGGCTGCGCGGGGCGGCCCCATGGAATTGCGGATTCTTGAGCTCAAAATTTCCCCAAAATCCCCCAAAATTCTCCTTCCCATGGTACCGTGAGACACGCAGCATCAGCAACACTGCCGATCCCCCTGCCGTAATTTTATTAGGGCAAAGCAGTGTCTCCTGCCTGTGCTGAGGGCCACAGGAGGGGCCTGCAGAGAGCTCAGGTCCAGCAGGTCCCAGTAAAGCCCAGCTCAGCCAGCACAGCCCTGCTCCGGAACACCCCACACAGCAAAGCCATTTTAAACACATCCTGCACTTTCCTGCTGCTTCCTCTTCCTCTGTGCCATTTTCTTCATTAGTTCTACTCTTTATTCTAATTCTTTGCTGCAGAACAGTTGAGCTGAGCCTGGCAAGACAACTCCACCTTTGATCATGTAATCGTGGCGCTAAACAGCCTGACACTATGAAATTTTTGCAGTCTCGGTACGGCTAAAAATACAAAGCGTTGCCCGTAATTTCTCAGTAATTAACTTTTTCACATAAAGTAAGAACTAGAGCTAAAGTATGGGCTCCCTTGTTTGTTCTGCTACGCCTCCTTTAGTCCTCAAGTAAACAGGACTTAATTACAGTTGTTAAAATAATGCCACAGTTTCTTAGCTAACATCTATTCCCTCACTCCAAAACACCCCAATTACAATCCCCAAGGGAAAGATTTTCCTCACTCCATCCACCAAGATCTACACAGTCCAAGGGAAAAGTAAAATAAATTGTTCAAAGGAAATATCACAGGTTTTAAAATCTAAAGTATCTAAACTCTTTTCAACTATTTTCTGTGCCCAAGGGCGTGTTACAGATTTTTACAAAGTAACTGTTAATGTGACCAGAGTAGATGTCATCTTGAAGTCCACAGGTCACAGCATATAAAAGTGACTTGCAAACTTCAGAATATAGAAACATAGTCTGATTCCCAGCAATTACTGGCAACTTAAGCAGGTCCTGCCACTATTAAGTGAACAGAAAAATGTGCATTAAACTTTTCCCACAATTATTTTCAGAGTTATGGGTTTTGATATTGTAGTTGATACAAGTAAGCTGCAGTTAGAAAGCCATTGGGGTGGTGTTCTAACCTTGGCACTCCTTCAGAATCAAACATCAAACATCAAACCTGAGTCTCCAGCACTTTATTCATAAGTATTTATTCATGTTCTCCCTTTACAGCCCTCCCAGGCCATGTCCATGCTGTGGATGAAGAGTGGCCCAGCCACAGAGCTGAACACTACCCAGGACAGTCCACATCCCTTGAGCATTACCTCAGTCCCTGACTCTGCTCTCAGCTGCTCCTACCAATTCCCACCAAAACAAACCTGCTCCTGGACGTGTTAGACCTCAGAATGAAACTTGGGGCCAGGGAGTGTGGTGGGGTCAGGGGTTAGTCCCTGAGCCATTTTCATTTAGCAGCAGGCTGAAGGCAATGGACCCAACTCTGATGTCATCAGAAGGTGAAAAGCATTTATGACCCACTCTGATCTTGCATATCATAATAAATCTTGCTTTTATGAGTTGATTTTATGAGATGGAGTTAAGAATTAGCAAAATTAAACACACTCGACTTTTTTTGTTGGTCACTTCTGAGGTAGCTCCAGTACATTGATGTGGATCAAGCTCCACTTGTTTTCCACAAGCTCATTTTTTAACCGCTTGAAAAATATCCTACACTTAATCTTTAAACTTCCCACATGTGTTTTTGACAGATAAACTGTTCCTTTATTGCTCTCTTCAGTGGAACATGTTGTTTGTCTTAATGAGTTTGGAAAATAAGCCCAAAATACCACACTTGGGTGGAAAAATGCATTACTTTGTTTAGAAAATCATGCTTAAACCTAAAGATTTTCACTCCTCTCTCTACCCAGGACCAAAATTAAAGGAGCTAATAGCAAATGCACCATGTCAGTATTGTACATTTACAAAAATCTAATGAACAATTGCTAAATTCACAATTCCATTAGGATTCTTCAAACTACCTGTATATGACAAGTGTAAAAAAAACTGGATAAAACTTATTGAAAGATTTCTCTATCTTTAGAAATCTTCCTTCAATTGTTCTCATGCAACCAACTAAGTCAAAATATTATTCTACAGCAGAAAATCCTTCACAGTGCAATTCATCCCAAGGAAGTCCTCGGAGATGGTTGGGCAACAAGGGAGTCAAACTGCTGTAGGAACAAGAATTACAGTGCTGGAAACCTCCAGAAGCAGCCTAAAGCCTCCAGGCTCAGCAGGCTCGGCCCCCAGGCTGCTCTAGAGAGGCAGTGCCAAGATTGTGTCCTCCCACAGCAAGCACAACATTCCCTGCTGTTGATGCCTTGATGTTTCTAAATCATCTTCCATTTCGAGACAAGTGACATCCATCAGCTCCTGTGCTGGCATCCTGATTGATGTCCTACAGAATTCTGGTATCTGCTGCTCTTTGGGAAATAACAGGAGATCACATGAAAGAAGATGTAATTCCTCAAGGGTGGGAGCTGCCCTCCTGTCTCAGGTCTGTGTTAACATCAACAAAGCCAAACTCCCCCAGTACAACTTCTCAAAAAATCCCTCTAGCAATGGAGCATATTCCATAATACCACAGCATATTTAATGGGTTTTTTTCAAGAATGGTGTTTATCCTTCTTTCCAAGAAATCCAAAATTCCACATGTTATGACAGATAATAATTCACAACACAGTAAAGGGAATTCAACAATTTCAGTTCTCTCAAAATGGGTCTTGGCTGTCAGAAGTTTAGAATATACAGAATTGAGACTGTTTCTTTTTCGCAATAATCAGGTGCAATTAAAAACCATCTTGCACTTTCTACCCCTCTCTGGTGTCCCAGGCTGCCACCAAAATGTAACGTTTGCGTTTTTTTAAAACTACA
>VYZR01014445.1:1415-17897 GCA_013400675.1 Oxylabes madagascariensis
ACTTGGTTTTTTAAATAGCTCTACTGCTTTCACTATAAAAAATTAGCAAACAGAACTGTATGTTATCATGATCCATGAATATTCCATTGTGGTGCATACTATTTTCCAGATGTCTCCTTGAGGATGGTATCTTACTCTTATGTTTGGATAACAGCTATAACAAACAAGAATCAATCCTTATTAAAGCTTCCTATTATTCTGCTATTAAATTAGAATTCATATAATTTATAACCTTTTATACAAGAGCCCTTCACTCATTCATTTGTTCAGGAACTTGCTGCTTTGCAGACATTAATGAACANCACAGGGCAGTAAACTTTTTTCACTTTGCTTTCCCAAGCCAGACTTAATTCAAATTCTTTGAGACACTGCCTGGTTGTTTTTTCTGCNTCAGCTTGAATCAGCTCCTTCAAAGTCATCATTCCCACACAGTTACTCAACAATCAGTCTTAAAAGCCCTCACTAAGGGAGACTCCATCACATTCCAAGGCTGTCTCTCATGGTACTTAAATACCTGTTCAAATACTTGGCTGAATTGCTGGCATAGTCACCTTTCTTAAGACCAAAATTTTTTACCTTTCGAATGACAACTTTAGTCTTTAATTATATTTGGATAATATTTTGTTATCATTAATTGTGTTTGGATTACATTTTATTAACAGATTATCTACCAGCAGAAAAGCAAATGGAATATATTGCCAGATAAAATTGTCAGCAGATTAAATCCTTAAATACGTGAGAGGTAAACGTGGTCAGGATCTGGCATGATCTGGCGAGGCATAAATAAATGAAAATGAGCATTAGAATTTCATTCAATAAGTTAACTGGCACAAATTAAAGAACCTGAAGGTAAAACAACAAAAGTAAGTGTCTTTCCTCTGCCACTATAAATCAAGCAAATGAAATTCCCTTAGAGGGACACACAGCTAAAGGATATGAGAAGATCCTGTATTTCCTCTAAAGTATTATTATATGTTAAATAATTTTGTACAATGTAACACCTCTTGATAATTCATGTTGACAACAAATCATGATAATGTCTGTAGCAGGCCATAAGTAGGAAAATTAATTTTCTATTGCAAATAGAATTTTCTGCTGAATTATGACAAAGAAAATATTGCTGCAATGTAATGAGATGCCTTAATGTCTAAATGATAACTGAGCATATGTTTCTTCCTTAAATGACTCCATTTAGGCTATAGTATTTCATGTTTGTGGTCAGCATTACACTTCAGATAAAGAAGACTCAATTAATTGAAAGTTTACCAGTTTGTCTTTCCAGCTGGCTCATTTGATGCATTGTTTTACNCATTATTTCCTGAGCTCAGTTAATTACAAAGATCCTCAAGGGAGATGTTTGTGGCTCACTGCTTTAAGGAGTAAAAATTGAAAGTATTAACCAAATTTCAGGAAACAATCATTATTTGGAGGAAAGCATTTGGGAGAAAAGAGAGGCAAAAGGATGAGTTTCATTTCACACGTGAAGCATAACCAGATGAAAACAGGCTATGACACTGTAAAAAGTCCTATTTCCTGCTCAAAATACAGTGAATTCTGAAGAATCAGGAGGGAAAGCCCTGTGTGAGAGTTTCACATATTCAGAGTTTCTGCATCAATAGTTCTTGATTCATTACTAGTTATTCATTCCTCTGCTTTCGCTCACTGAAAATTTGGAAACTCTTGGGAAATAGAAGATGGAGACAATTTTTTCCCAGGAATGTACTTTGTCCTTGGAAAGGGAGCCATGCACTAGTCCAGAGCATTTTCTTCCCTCATTTTAACAGTCTTTTTTTACTGATCTTATTTTCTGCCCAGAAGCTACAACCACCAGAAATCACTTTGTGCGTGGGAAGATACCTTTTTTGAGACAAGCCCTTGGAGATGGTCTTTTTGAATGGTCTAGCTGATGGCAGCAGACCTGTTGTGTGGATAATCCCTCCTCATGGGATCAAATCTTTGTCTGGACAGGATCTCTAGATTTTGGTGTATGACAACTCTCACCCAGGGGAAGGAAGAGCTTTGCTTTTACAGGAAAGACAAACACAGGTCATAACTTCCATTCTCAACATACAGGATCATCTTTGGATACGAACAATACTTGGGCCAAAACATGACAAAACACTATTATTATCAAAGAGATGAAGTAAAGGCCAAATCAAAAAGTCAAGTCCCTCTAGATATTAAGAGCTCTTTTGGTTTCTTCAGACACAGGGATTATAGTAGAGTTTAGATCGTGCTTGAATGTCACCTGCACAAAAAGGTTCAGATACAGTGATAATACAGAGATATATTAAACTTATTGACATAGCCTGTTACAACCAAGTAATTGTTTATTGTCTTTGTTCTGTGATAATTTCACCCAGCGATCATGTTTGTGTGGGTGACACGATGTGCTTTTCCTCCCATGAGTCCACTAAGTTCTTTCTTAACAACTGCGTATGTGAGTGATAACCCACACACCCTTGAAGTACATTTTGGCTGTAGTGAGAAAATTATGCTTTCACAAATGCAATCAGATTTTAGGAGCAATATAGAAAAACTTTTAAACAGAAGTTTTATGGAGAGTTTTGGTTAAGTGAAATATAAGTAGTTGTGTTTATATAATTAGACCCTGACTAGGGCATGACAGCTGGCAGTCTACTGCTCCCAAAAGGTTTTGTGGGATCTTTTATGGTTATGTGTAAATGGTTAAAATTAGAAGAGATCTTTCATCCTGCATGTACTGTTGTGGTTTAACTTCAGCTGGCAACTCACCCAGCAGTTGCTCACTCACTCGCCCAGTTGGATGGAGAAGAGAATCAGAAGGATAAAAGTGAGAAAATTTGTGGCCTGAGACAAAGACAATTTAATAGATAAAGCAAAAGCCAGACATGCCAGCAACAAGGAATTCTTTCAGCACTTCCCATGGGTAGGCAGTGTTCAGCCACCCCCAGGAAAGCAGGGCTCTATCACCCATAACACTGACTTGGAGGGCAAATACTATCACTCCANTAACCACAGAGACCTGCACTGTTTCATTCATATGAATAAGCACTGCTGATGAGTCTGGTCGTATGGAATCTGAGGTCACTGAGCTGTAGGCATGTCCTCAAACGGCTCCTGAATCATGGTCAAAAGGCATTGCAAGGCAGTGCTAAACAAAGCCCTGATCTTCAAAAGGCTAATAGCTTTACTAAACAAAGGTGAGGTTGTTAACAAAAACAATATTGTCAGCAAAAAATCCCCCACATTTTGACCTAAAACATTATTTCCTGAGCTCAGTTAATTACAAAGATCCTCAAGGGAGATGTTTGTGGCTCACTGCTTTAAGGAGTAAAAATTGAAAGTATTAACCAAATTTCAGGAAACAATCATTATTTGGAGGAAAGCATTTGGGAGAAAAGAGAGGCAAAAGGATGAGTTTCATTTCACACGTGAAGCATAACCAGATGAAAACAGGCTATGACACTGTAAAAAGTCCTATTTCCTGCTCAAAATACAGTGAATTCTGAAGAATCAGGAGGGAAAGCCCTGTGTGAGAGTTTCACATATTCAGAGTTTCTGCATCAATAGTTCTTGATTCATTACTAGTTATTCATTCCTCTGCTTTCGCTCACTGAAAATTTGGAAACTCTTGGGAAATAGAAGATGGAGACAATTTTTTCCCAGGAACTGCAGTGTTCCCTCTGCCATTTTTTCCCCCCTAATAGCAGGGTTAGAATTCTAAATCAAACTTAATTAAACTTTTCCCAGTGAGTAAATGTCAACATATGGACAGCCACTTCCCTGCTAATATCAAGCTAACAGAGATTCTAATTTCTAATTGGTTTTATTCCTAATGATTTGTTTGCATTGGCACAATGGCCTATTCTAAATGTGGTCTTGCAACATGTGATCATGAAAAAGAAAGGATTTATTTCCCTCCTTCTTTTACTCTGAGTTAACCAATGACATTTATTAGTGTTCCATCCAGAGCTCTGGGATCACAGCTCCCTACATTGCTAATTCAGTTTAGTCCGTACATCTTTCAAACTGAGTTTGTGTTTTGCATTGATTTTTTTTCATAGTTATGACATTTAAACAATACAATCTGAAGGGGATCCCTTATTTGTGCTGTGTGCTCTTCATTGCTGTAAATTGGTTTTTGATGAAGTCTGAACTTAAGAGCCGACTGGTAGAGTCAAAGCGACTCAGTTACCTCCAGGCAGAGTTTCTGAGGGTATCAAGGCTGGCTGCTAAACCAGATTTCTCAAGGTATTTTTACTGTGCGTTGGAACTGAGCTGAAGTTGTCTGGCTTATTNTGAGTGATAACCCACACACCCTTGAAGTACATTTTGGCTGTAGTGAGAAAATTATGCTTTCACAAATGCAATCAGATTTTAGGAGCAATATAGAAAAACTTTTAAACAGAAGTTTTATGGAGAGTTTTGGTTAAGTGAAATATAAGTAGTTGTGTTTATATAATTAGACCCTGACTAGGGCATGACAGCTGGCAGTCTACTGCTCCCAAAAGGTTTTGTGGGATCTTTTATGGTTATGTGTAAATGGTTAAAATTAGAAGAGATCTTTCATCCTGCATGTACTGTTGTGGTTTAACTTCAGCTGGCAACTCACCCAGCAGTTGCTCACTCACTCGCCCAGTTGGATGGAGAAGAGAATCAGAAGGATAAAAGTGAGAAAATTTGTGGCCTGAGACAAAGACAATTTAATAGATAAAGCAAAAGCCAGACATGCCAGCAACAAGGAATTCTTTCAGCACTTCCCATGGGTAGGCAGTGTTCAGCCACCCCCAGGAAAGCAGGGCTCTATCACCCATAACACTGACTTGGAGGGCAAATACTATCACTCCAAATGTCTCCCTCCTTCTCCTCAGTTTTTTATGCTGACCATGACACCATATGGTGTGGGATGTCCCTTGGGTCAGTTGGGGTCAGCTGTGTCCCCTCCCAGTTTCTTTTGCAGCCCCAGCCTCCTCACTGGTGGGGTGAGGAACTGAGAAGCCCTTGAATCTGGGTAAGCCCTGCTTGACAGCAATGAGAACATCCTTGAATTCAAAATTATTTCCAGCACAAATCCAAAATATCACTCCATACCAGCCACTATGATGAAAATTAACTCTGCCCCAGCCCAAATCAGCACACACATGAACATAGATAGCTACATTTGAGAAAGACTTTCAGTCAACCAGTTAAAGGGATAGAAAGAACAGCTCGTGGAACTAGAACAAAGCATGAATCCATGCTGAAGTAATGCACAATTTATTTACCATTTTATGTTGGGGTCAAATAACACTCCTAATAATATCCAAGGGTATTAGGGCGGAATTTGCCCTTCCAATAACAAGTCTTGAAGCAAAGGGGCACGCAGCCTTCTTGTCTTGCAGGTCTTGCTGGAGGCAAAATCAGGGGCAACCACCTGCATTAAATCTCTTCTAAGAACCATGCACTCACATAATATTGTCACTCTTTTATAAATAACATTTTTTTCCCTAAGTTTTCGTATATCCCCAGCATGAGGAGACCTGCTTGGTGAAGTACTTGCTTGACAAGCTAAGGCCAAGGAATTAAAATACTTGTGTTCTGCTGAAAAGAACAATACGAAAATGTGTTTATCAGCAGTGCTGCTCTTTGCAACAGTACATCCCTCAGGGATTCCAGTTTACATTAGTTCCTTAGTGCCCCTGATTCATCTGTAACTAACAGAGGTGTAACTAACTAAGGTGACACTTACTGTTGGTCACAGAATTAAGTGACTGGATACTGATCTTAGATTTGGTTCAACATAACTCATAAGGGCTGACCTGTCAGAGCAGACTCTCTGCAGGTACAAATCAAAGCATTGCACTGAAAGTACAACAATAAAACTTTAAAAGGGCATTATCAAAATTGGTGGCTTTCTTACATACATGTACTTTCATACATCTTTTGCTGGGTGTTTTTGTTTGTTTGTTTCAAATGGACCTGTCACTTTTCATCCAATATATCACTGGTTAAAACCATAATATCTGGTAACAACCAGATCATAAGGAAAACACTCTTGAAGGCAACAAGGAGGTGGCAGTGATCTTAAGGGAAGTATTTCAAAGAAGATGGGTTTTGCTTATTTTTGAGGAATGTATGGTCTCAAGAAGTCTAGCTGCAAATTTATTTAATATTGAACAGGCCGCAGGTCAATATTTAAAGGAATAAGGGGAGCTAACTTTCTATTCAAGAAGGTGCCAAATGGCAAAACTGAAATGGTTGTATGCAAATGAAGATGCACATATATATGTAACAAATCATTTCTGCCATGATATTACAGATCATTCCACCACAAGTTTGTTGCAATAAAGAGATTTTGATCTGATTAGTCATCAGGCAAATGCTAGAAAATTCAATGCCAAAATTCATACTGTGATTTAAATGTAGTTTAAAAAGTGAATTAATATGATAAAGGAATAATATTCTATATATTAATATGTTCTCTTTTTATGGAATAAGTTATACAATTATTTCTGTTATAATATTTGATCAGTCCAAAGCACATAGTGTAAAGAAAGTATATGCAAAGAGAGGAAATGTACATGCATTTATTCAGCATATCCTATCTACAAAATTTATTAGTCATATTGCCCCATTCCTTTAACTGTGGTAGATGATTTCCAAACACTGAGCTGAAGTGAGTCTTAAGAGCAGGGGCACCATCATATTACAAAGAAAAGCCTGTGAAGGGAGGGAAAGGGATATAACATGTAATATAAACCAAGAACCAGAATACAATTGATTATTCATCCTTTTAAACTCTATGCTGTACGTCATTGTTAGAGTTGATTGACATTGATATCTCCCCTGCTTGTGTTCAGACCTAGGGGGCAGGAGGCAGACTAAGAATGCTCTCCCAAGGACCAAGAGAGTTCAGACTTGTGGGGTGATCATTACCGCATCCTGAAAACAGCTAAGGAAAGAACTGTGAATAAGAAACTTTTTTTTTTCTGAGTGTTGTTGTCTCCAACTCTTTATCATCTTCCTTTTAAACTCTGCTTCATTTTATCATTTTAGTGAAATAAGTTTGTTATATTGAAGAGGGCCTACACTCAATTTTTCTCATCCTCTTTATATGTGCTTGATTGTAACTGTCTCATTTTCAGTCCTATTGAATGTTAATAAGAAGAGAATCTCAAACCCTGTCACCTCCAAAAAGCAGAGCTTTAAACCTGAAATGTTGTTTTGCAGCTCAGATCTCTGTTAGTTGCACAATACAATGTATGCTGCCGTATCCTTATTGTTGGATAAATTCAATGGATCTGAAAGTCAGCATAGCTTTTCACAGCACACTTAGCTAGTAGCATAAAATTACACAGAAATACATTATATAATGGATACACAGCATGGAATAAATGACAACAAAAAGCTAGGAAAAGTCCATTAAATTTATTTTTAAAAATCTAGTTTTCAAGGAAATTCTCTTCCCATTTTGTCTCTAAATATAAGTCCTTCCGCTCACCAGTAGCCTTTTCATAATCCTTTTTCCACTCTGTCCCTATAATGACTGGTGGCCTTGCCTCAATTCAAAGGCCTTTTCCCAGCTGGAAACATTTTCTAAAATGGGGAAAAAAGTTGTTTGATTTTTAGCTGGCTACCTTAGAAAGGGAGGGAGGAGAAGGAAGAAAGGAAAAAAGAAAGAAAAATTCTTAACATCTTACCCATACCAAAATAATCTGGTAATTCTAAAAACCCAGTATTTTTAACATGCTCTCTCTGCCTCAAAAGCACTGCAAGTAGTAGCTTGCCTTGAATCATAAATGTCGGGCTAGAAGCCAAAGAACCAGCTCAAAAAACAGAAGGTCTGTCAACGCTCAAAGAAAAATCCCAGGCCTTTACTGAAGTGATAAAACATCATCCCTTTTCTTTTCCACCACCTCTGTGGAAATTCCTTTTCTGTTCCACCGTCTTCCAATTGAGCCTGGCTATTCTTCTCAAACGCTGAAGTCCAATAAAGTTTTTCTGTCTTTCTCCCCCTCCCCTCCCCGGTGTGTGATCTCAGGCACCTTTGTGTCTCCCATTATCAGCCCCAGCAGCTCTCTGCTGTGCTTTGACTGGCAGCACAATCAGAGCTTGTTCTCTCCGGGATGCACAATGTGCTCTGGGAGGGGACCCCCCTTGCATGAGGAATTAGACTCCAAAACATCAAAGGGGTGCAGGAATAGCTGGCAGGACCCATGGGCCCCATGATGGGCATCCACAATAACTGCTCGCCACCCAGCTGCCTTTCAAGGTCTGGGGAAAAGCAAGGAGGGATAATGAGAGTTTGCTGAAGACCCAGACAAAAGAAGGAAGAAAACGGCATTTGCTGTTGCTGAAAGGAAGCATCAGGGCACTGGGGGAACCGAGAGCGAGGGTACAGTTTACAAGGCAGAGCTTTAAACATGCTCCAGATTACAGGGAGGCCTTAACAACAAAGCTCAGAGCAGACGTGGTCATTGTGAGATGCTTTGACTGGAACTCTTTCTGCATTTTGGCACATCTCATTTGAGGCTAACTCAGGTGTTTAGGAGGGCCTCCATCTTTAAGGCATGATCACAAATTCTCAGTGTACACCCCTGATGTTACGCAGAGAGTGAAGCCTCTCGGATAGAGAGGTTAAGGTTTGAAAACCTATGAAGACTGTCTTACAGGGAGGTCTATTGATCTGTTGGTCTGTTTCAGACCGAATTTGAGAACTGTGCTTGCCCTAGATCAAACTGATCAGTCACTCTTCCCTCATTCACAATGTTTGATTGCAATAATCTCCCTTGTGCTAGGTCTTTCTCAGAAGTGGTCTTGTATCTTTTGGGCTTGTTTCTGAGACTGGACAATAGGGACAAGATGCCAGGTGCAAGAGGGAAGAAAATCAGGAGCAGGAGAGACAGGATTGGTGTTTGTTGATGGCAACTGCCCCCAGCCCACAGTTTTTAATGATGTTCTGAACACAATGTAGGCACAGACAGGCCTCAGCAGAACTCCCCAGATGGGTCTGGACAGCTTCTGGAGTCAACTGAAGCTGTGCATTTATACACAAACAGAGTGCACAGTACATGCTGTAAATACAGGTGGCAGATTTAGGTCAGTGTCTCACTATCAGTGTAAACACAGCCAATGCATAAGCCTAGAGCTCTGGCTTAAAAGTGAGTATAAAAGAAGCCCAAGTTTCTCACTTCCAGACTTTCCCTTGATGTGAGTTGCAGGGGTGATACAACTGCTTTAATAACAGCTCCTGCACCACCACAAAATTCCAACTCAGTACACGGAAGAGAGTAAAAATTGGATTAGGGTTATATTGACACATAGTGCTAGGTGTTTTAGTTGTGGGGGTACGGACACAGGTGAGGTAGAAACCTTTCAGAATGGGCAGAAATAAACCTGGTAGGGACTGAACTGATCAAACCATTTGTGTGAGTTTGTATGAGCAGGAAAATTGTAGATGGAACAGGTTTGCACATGTCTGTGAACCAAATGAAGAAGAAAAATATAAAACTTCCCGGAACCTTCAAAGAAATAAAAAAAACCCCTTCTAATGAAAACAAACAAACAAACAAACAAAACAAACAGCAACCTACAAACCCCAGTATTTTTAGAAACTGAGAGTTTCTATGCAGGAAAAACCAAACAAAAGGTGAAAGAACTGTCATTATGCAGTGTCTTGGTTAGAAAAGACAGGGATCTGCTAGGGAGGGCAGGACCTCCCTTTGGAATGGAGAATGCAAACCCCCTCCCTCCGAATTATTAAAACTTGGATATTAAGTCAGCTCTCAGGCAAAGATATGGGGATAGGAATAACAGCTCTTTACTAGTATGTACAACAAGGCAAACAAACAACAACAACTACAGCATTAATGATGAACAGAACCAGGAATCTCGAGGGGCTTTGTTTCACANCCTCTACCTTAAGTACGCAGTAGTTGTGGAAAAAAAAATTCTATAAGGAAAAAAAAACAAACAAATTTAACCCCCAACATGCAGCTTGTGGAAAAAGTGAAATTTCATGTTATTTTTATTAAGGTGATTTCACCCCACCCAGTAGTTAGGGGGTACTATAGTATGCAGCTGAAAAAAATTTTGTTAAGACACTTATTGGGAATAAAAAGGGATGCTTCTTTCCCTTACAAAAAAGGAAAGAAAAAAAAAGTACTCTGCTTCACTCACCTTCCTCTTAGGAAAGAAGAAACTCTTAACAAACATTTAATATTGATTTATCATAATAATTCTCTCCAAATTAGTAATGCTTGGGAAGATTTTGCTCGTAAATACCTCAAGATGCCTTCAACCTCAGAGTTTGAAAGACTTATATGGAAAAAAAAATATTTTTGCCTCATCTAATCTTGTAATTTTGACTGAAAACATCAGTTTTTCTGAAAACATCCAAGACCTTTTAAGAAGATATTTTAACCCAAACTAGTCATGACAGACTATCTTCATAATCAGTGGTTACTCCTAGAGAAAATTTCACATAATGGCTGTTTTAGGAGTAGGTGAATTTTAGGACAAGATGACCCAAGATGAGTCAGCATCTCACCTACATCTAAAGAAGGAGGCCTCAAATAACTGAACTTGCATCTACATGACAGACATTATCCTGAACAAACAGATGCAATACAGAAAGTCGGTGGATTATGAATTAGGTGAAATGACTGGCCTTGTATCACATCCGACCATTGTGAGCTGAAAAACTTGGACTTTTTTGGTCTGCACAGACAAAAATATTCAGGTTGAAGGAGAAGGCATCTAGATCAGAGCTGGACCTTTCAGTCCATCCATGCACCACCCTTTACTCAGGGCTTTAACAGGCCACAGCAATGCCATCTGCAGGCCTTACCTGATATCCACGTCATGGATGCACTGTGTTAGATCCACACAGATGAGCAATTATGTCAAAAGACATTTTTCCCTTGCTTCCGCATGATAATGTTCAAATTTTATGGTGGTAATAACCAATGGATTTTCAGTGCCCTTGTTTTCTGGGGAACAAATTCAAGGAAAGAGAATGGCAAAGGTACCAGGGCTGATCTTGCTAAAGCATTTATAAACACAGATCATTTTATGGTCCACATCACTGCTTTTCCTACAACATCTCATATCCTTCAGAGTCAGACTAACCAAAGAATTCACAACAAATTACTAAGAGACCAGATTTTCAAAAGAAATCCATGAACTGCATAGACAGCTTTTTAGGAGGGATAGCCATAACGTACCATTATCTCAGGAGGCAGAGTCACCCTTCTGAAAAATTATTGTAGATGCTGTAAAACTTGAAACTTGGCCAAAAGTAGTGAGGTTCATGACTTTTGTTTCACATGAAAAAATTTAGTGACATTAAGCAAGATGACTCATGGACTCAGAAGAAAGCATATCACCTCCTGAAACACCTACACCACTAAGATTGTCCTTGGAGGTATTCCCATCCAGGCAGTGATCCCAAATAACCCTGCTCCTTTTATGCAATGTGGCATCCAGGGCTCAGGATGATAGACTGCAGGCCATATGCTAGATCTTTGAGTTTGCTAAAAATAGGATATCTTTCTATCTTGCTGGGGACAAGTCTGTATAAATATGACCGGAATTCTGGCACAAATCCATAAGGCTGAGATGAACAACTGAGGTCCTTCCTTCAGGCTTGTCAGGCAGAAGCCTAATCAAAATCCTCTAGGGACAGGAAGGGAGTTGGAATGGCTGGCTAAGTCTATGTTCTTTCAAATGTGTCCTTTTACTCTTTGACTGCTGTTTCTTTTTAGGGTAATCTACACATTACAGCTATTATTTTCTCTACACCCTTCTTCCCTTTCTCTCCTGGACACTGCCAGCATCAGACATCAAGTCTAAAAGATTTCCAAATGTTAGAAAATGCTGGCACAGTACCTGTGCATAGAGCTGCTTCCTCCTCCCTTTGCATTAACGCCTATTTTATGTTTAATAATAGCATAGAGCTGCATCTGAAATTCACTTGGAAGATATCTGAAAAACACCAATTATTTTTGAGGGACATAATCTTCCTTTTGCTGACACTCCCTGAAAGACCCATCCTGCTGAGATTCCTGGAGGGTCCTCAGACAAGTGCTGCCATGCTGTGCTCTGTTTCCTGAGCACTGTTATCACCAGCCTGTCTGCTCTCTGGCCAGATTCCTACATAGCTGACGTCCCTGTCTTTGTGCTTTTGAACATGCTATGGAACAGCTGTGGATGGATCACAGCTCTTGACATCACTCCCAGCTCATGCAAGCAAGGCCAGTTTCATCAGTGCTCCCTCCCAGTAACAAGTAGTGCTGCTGCATGGGAAGCAAACTGCCCGCCAACATTTTAATGACCAAGGGGATGACTCATTTTTCTGGGTTTAAGATGCTCCTCTTTCCACACTGGAGCAGGAGATCCTTGTCCTGCTCTCCATCCAGGTTTCCACTGGCATGATTGGATGGCAGCTACAGAAAGAGCTCATTAACACCCAGCACAGAGAGGAGGGTACCAAACTTTTCAGAGGAGGGAGGAGGAATGGGCAGGAGCATCAAACTGAATCAGCTTCTGTCAGGAGAAGAATTTGCATCATCAGTTACTGATCTTCTTTAGGATGCAGCTCACACATCCACCACCACCTCAGTGCTCACTTGCCCTTGCTGGGGTGTCCAGCCTAGAAAAGAGAAGGCTCCAGGAGGCTTCATAGCATTTTCCGGTACCTAAATAGACTCCAAGAGGACTGGACTTTTCCCAAGGGCATGGAGTGGATAGGACAAGGAAAAATGGTTTTAAGGTGAGGGAGAATAGGTTTAAATTAGATATTAGGAATAAATTCTTTACTCTGAGGGTGGTGAGATGCTGGAACAGGTTGCCCAGAGAAGCTGTTGCTGCCCCATCCCTGGCAATGCTCAAGGCCAGGTTGGACGTGGCTCTGAGAAACTTGGTCTAATGCAAAGTGTCCCTGCCCATGGCAGGGGGCTGGAGCTAGGTGGACTTTAATGTTCCTTCCAACAAAATCCAGTGTATGATTCCATGATTCTCTGAGATTCCTCAGCACCTTGGTTGTGCCAAATGCCACATCAATGCTTTGTGCTGCTGTGATTGAACCTAGGCCATAGGAAGGAGAAAGAAGAGAAGGCAGGAGTGATTTTTTAAATTTTTTTTTTTTTTTTGCAACATTTCATGTTTTTTCCTCTGAAATAACTTTGATAATTCAAAGTGAAAAACCCTCATGACTGCTGCAGAAATAAACCTTTGTTTTCCATCTTGAAAAAAGATCTAACCTAAAAACCCCTGCAGATACACAAGATTAATTTTCACTACTTTGTTTCATACTATTTATAAGCAGCTCTTGTTAAGTTTTGGATTTTGTGGCTCAGGCTGCTGGCTGTAAATGCTTTCTGTCCACTCCTGAAGCCTGATTGATGAGTGCTCCTAGCCAAATAGCAGCCTGTATCAGCAGGCCCAAGGCTTGCAGGCTGGAACATGGCTCGCAACACTTGTTTTGAATTCCTGTTTTTATACAGGAGCACACTTCAGAAAAGGTCTCAGTGCACAAGCAGAGACAGCATGAAACCTTCAGCTTGGTTCCCTGTGCCCATGATTTGCAAACCTCAGGCAGACACCAGATGAGATCAGGCAACGAGCACTGAGGACAGAGGCATTGTCCAGGAGAGATGATCAAGCTGAAATCCAGTGGAGCCGCGAGAGAGTGGCAGAATTTGGGGGCATGGTCTGTACACAAAGAGTGTAATGGTCTTTCTGCTCCAGGCTTGATGCTCACACATCAGCTTGTGCACTGGAAGAGGTGGGAGTCAACTGAGTGAGTTGTGCTCCGGGGTGTGAAACTTGAACATTCCTAATATGTCTGCAAGTATGGTAAGACCTGGGATAATATTTCCCCCAGTTCTGCACAGAATAGCTAATGTTGTAAACAGACATGCCAGATTGAAAGACAAGGTAATTCAGTTAAAAATCTATATGCTCCCTCTTTCTGTCTCTATCCCCAACCTGGCTTGAATCTCAGAAATTAATAAACTGAACAGGACTTCCCAGCAGTAACTGGAAATACAAGGTGTTTTGGAAAGAGGTGTTAATTTGTACCCAGCAAAAAGAAATCTGTCAATACATTGAGCGGCCTTGAGTAAAAATTTTTATACCACAGTCTAATTTATTTCCTCAGAAACAGGCCACTAAACTTGGAAAGAATATCAATAGGAGGCAACAAAAATTACTGAACTAAAGTTTCAGCCTGAAGGAGTGGTAAATGGAAAGAGCTGCTATGCAAAAAGCACCTGGCTTAAATGTCACTCTTGCCCTCCGTTAGCATCTAGCTCTGACTTATCCAGATGCTTAAAATGTCCCTTCTTCGTTGTCATAATCATCACAGAGCCTGAGCACTCCCAAGTGCCTTATTCTGATAGCATTTTTTCCCACTTTGTAGGTGGGAACAGAGACGTAAGACTCACTCGAGATTCCAGGGACAAAGGCTGGACTGCCCAAATACTCACTGCATACTGGAATAAAGCAGCTCTTCCCTGAAGTGGGTACTTAAGAAGTCTCCAAGGACTCCAGTATGCAATTGTAATGGAGCATTAGTTACAGCTTAACTCTAATAGAAAATGGTTTTAAAGATTCACTGGATTATTTCTTAACATTGCCTTACCTCAATGGTCCTGGTCTTCAGTGATATTTATAAAACGTATTCCCACTGGTTTCAGTGGGAGGCATTTATCTAAATAAAGCCAAACTGCTGAGTTCTTGAGCAGTGTCTTATGCCTGTGTCTCATGTCCTGCTAGGAAGATGGACATGTTTGTTTCTAATAGCACTCAGGACAAAGATGTTATGGTTAATCAAAAATCATCTTTTATCTTCAGACCGCTTTTTGGAGTTTTTCCTCCGTGCACTGCAGTACACTTCCTCTTCTGTGAGAGCATAAATCAGTTTCAGACCCAGCAGGCAGCATCTTCACTTAAGTGGTAGCAGTAACAGAAGGGAGAAGGCGAAAGGAAGGCCAAGTGGTTCAGCTCTAAATAGCATCATCCAAGGCAGCAGAAACAGCGGGTTTTGGCATGTCACGTGCCTCACAAAGTACTTTGTTTGGTTTCAGTGCACAAAGTCTGTGTCTGTGCCAGTAAAGCAAGGCCCAGCGTTTCTGATGACAGGCTGTTCTCAGGGACGCAATGCAGTGTCTGTCACCTTTCCTGTGTTCCCACATTTTTGAAAAGGATTGTGCATCTGTTCCTCACCCAGTAGGAATTGCTTAGACAGGATCAAGGTCATGATGTTTTATGGGGTAGGGATTCCCTACATAAGTCACAGGAAAGTGCTGTATCAGTCTAGCAAGCAGGCTTGAACTGTGTGCCTCTTATGTTAGCCACCTTCAATCTATGTTGCGGCATTATTTAATAATGCAGACGTCAAAGCAAAAATCCAAACCCAAAAATGCCAAGTGCTGCTAACACTACCTGAGTTTATAGTTGTATTAGATACCCAGGTTTTTATCACAAAGAAGCCTATGTGTTTCTCTCCCTCCATCCACCCATGGAGAACAGGGGCAGACTTAGTGCATGTTTGCAAAGTCATTGGGAACACTATTGTCAGTTATGGCAATTATTCCTAAGTTCCTTTTACAGAACATACTGATGCTGAAGGTCATGGGGGAAAGCACTTCTGCTGCCTGAGGAGCCAGAGGACAGGTGGGAACTGCTCCACTCGCACAGATGGCTCTGTGAATGCTGATGCACGGCTGCTGTAGTTACAATCCTTTTAAAAACTTGATGATACACATAAGGAAATCAAACCATGATGTACTATTAGTAGACAATGAAAAAAGACTTGATAGGAACTTGGGGAGACCTTATAACCTGGATATACACACTGCCCACATCTCATCTTCATATCGGGGCAAGACTTGGGTATGAACCAGACTTTTCTTCCTTACTGCTTGTTTCCCATGACCTGATTTCAACGCACAGGAACTATCTGACAGATCCTCAATCTGAGTAGCCCTTGGAGCCCAAAGCTTTGTGCATGCTGGATGACGCATGCTTGGACTCACAGACACAGTCTGTGAGTTTAGGATTTATTCATCAGCCATTTTTATTTCTGGTAGGATGGGACAGTCTGGGGACAAGGTCTATAGGGAGGATCTAATTCCTGCTCTAATACCTCTGCATGAGGACTAAAGATCCTCGTTGTTATAAATGAAAATGCCCATTNTATGAGTCCATGCATTTTATATACAACAAATAATTATAAAACATGAATTATCCCAAACTATTTATAACACTCGTACTGGGGTGAGTGATGCCAGCTTACATGGGCACTTGACTCTGATGCCAGCCAAGCCTCGCAAGAGGCACAGACATTTTATGCACATGAGAAGGATGAGGATACCAGGTACTGGTGACACCAGGTGAGACAGCCCAGACAAGGTGACACTTCCATGTCAGCAGAGAACAGAGCTGCTCCGCAGCTTCCAGCAGGAGCTGGAAGTCTCAGAAGAGGAGTACCAAAAAGAGGCACTTGGGTGGCAGATG
>VYZR01014445.1:19193-44810 GCA_013400675.1 Oxylabes madagascariensis
TATGTGTAAACTCTTCCTTACACTCCTCCCAAACATATCTTATTGTCCCCTTTCTGATACATGCTAACAAAACATCATCATTTCTCTTATACACCAACAGAGACAAAAGCTGGACCTCTTAAAAATTTTCTTCTGGCCCCTTTCTTTTCCCAGCTTTCCAGGAAATGCCATGTGTGTTGGAAGGGGTGTCCATCTGAGCAGAGCCAGAATGAGCTGGCAGACAGGTTCCTACATCTTCACCCTGGGGACGGTTCTTGAGGACTCTTGAGGACTTTCATGTAGCCATGAAACCTGTTGGCGTCCAGCAGAAAGGTTGATGTGTTCTGCTTTACTGGCAGATGTTTCTGCAGCTGATGGCCCCTATGCCCTCTTTAGCTCCCTGCTGCTCCCACATCTGCTGCCGGGAGAGGCACAGGCTCTGTCCCATGCAAAACAGAAACGATGCTTCACTTATTAACCAGAAACAGAGTGTGAAGGAAGAACTACATAGGTCAAGTGCACAGCTTAAAGGTCCAGATTGTAGCAACAACAGAGATCTGCAGAGACCCTGCCTGCAATGCTGTATGCCCTCCATATATCAAAACCAAATAAAAAATAACTTTGCCTAAAAAACTGCCTTATTTTCACATTGCTTGCACCATCTGGAAACATCGTGTATGCAAGGTATGTTCCCTGGCTATCAAGAGAGATGTCTCAGGCCTCTGACACAGCAAGACCTCCCCACCTTGTCCATGTTTATGGTATTTCATCCAGCAGTGAGCAGACACCTGATGACAGAATCACAGAATTTTTCGGGTTGGAAGGGGCCTCTGCAGATCAACCAGTCCAACCCTCCTGCCATGGCAGGGTCACTAAGAACAGGTGACATAGGAATGCAAACAGGTGGGTGTGGAATGACTCCAAAGAGGGAGACTCCATGACCCCCCTGGGCAGCCTGTTCCAGGGCTCTGCCACCCTCAATGTGAAGAAGATCCTCCTCATGTAGAGATGAAACTTCTCGTGTTTTAGTTTATGGCCACTGCCCCTTGTCCTGTTGCTGGGCACCACTGGAAAGAGTCTGCCACCATTCTCTTGGCACCTGAGTTTGAGAAGTTTATGTGCATTAATGAGGTCGCCTCTCAGTCTTCTCTTCTCTAAACTCAACTGGCTGAGCTCCCACAGTCTCTCTGCATAAGAGATGAAGAACACTCTCTTTGTTAGTTAATACCCACTGTGCACTTTCCTGCCTGGGGTAGTCAGTGTTAGTGATGCTCAGTGTTGAATAGCTTTGATACATACAAGGGTGATGTGATTTTTGCATAGGATTTGTTATTATCCACCCCAAAGGCAGATTCCTCAAGTACTGCCAGTTGGCAGGACAGTGAACTTCCATTATATTTAGCTGCAAGGACGTTTTCCTGAGCTACATGCGAATTTGCATACACAAATCAGCTGTTGGGGTGGGGGGAGGTTGGGGCAGTGGTGGTGGTTCTCCCTTAAGGAAAATTATGGTGCTAATTACAGGTAGCAGAAATATACTTACATCTTATGTTTTATTGCCACAGAAAGTGAACAATGAAGGGGATAGGGGGAGATAAATTTGTCCTAGCATTTATATAGACATCTTTCACTGATTTACAGTCCAACTACAGATAAACAATTGACTGTGCCATAAACACGGAATCAGTTTTGGGACACCTCAACCAGGTGGCTCATTCTTTCACACCTTTTTATTTTTTGTTCTACTGTAAGACTATTATTTTTCAAGATTTTATTTTGTTTTCTTTGCTCTATACAGCAAATAAGACACTTCTGGGCAATGATGAAGCAGTAAAGAGAATTTTGGCACAAATCAAACCTCTTCCAGGTATGTACAAACATCTGCATTCCTAGCAGTTTACATCTGCTCCTTGCTATTATTTTATCCATATTCGCCTTACTAGTTTCTTGAGACACCTTACTGAGAAAGAATATTTCTGAAATCCCCATTTAATATCTGCTTCATCATTTGCTCCCAGAGCATTTGGAAGCGCCTGTGACACTGGTGATACAAAAGCAATAAAACGTAAATTAATTTTTATGCAAAATATTTATGTTGTTGAAAGTGATATAGATACTTCATCCAGAAACCTTCATGCTGAAGGTTTATCCTATGCCTGCACAGGATTTTGATTTAGGGAGCCTTTAAGTTCTCCATCAGTCACACAACAATCTATGATTCATATTGGTGTCTAGATTTCTTTCAAAGGGTCATACAAAAAGGTTGTACAAAAGGGTTTACTTTAAGTAAACAGTTGATTAATAAAAAATCTCTTATGTCACTACATCTGCCCAAATAAGGGGTATATTGTGGCCTTGATGTAAATACTGTAATTCTGAGGAGAGAATGTCTGTTACTGATATTTTTAGAATCAATTCAAAATTTCTAATTATTAGTAGCTTAAAAAAAATATTACCTGCTCGTGACAGAGGGGATCAATTTCTAGACAGTGTATTTTAAACAAAGCTAAAACCCAAGTATTAGACATAGAACCATATATGGAATGCAAATGTTTATAATTATTTCTAATATTTACAATATTACTTTCCTAAAATAATAATATAATCCAGCTACTAGTGAAGAGAAATAGTTTTGGGGTCTTTTCTCTCATACAAAAGCTTTCCAATTATTAATCTTTAGAATAAATATTAACATTCTGTCTTTCTAGCTGAGCAATTTGGAAGCCTGAATTATTGTTTTTAGAGTAGTTTCCTACTTATGGTGATAAAACTCCAGTGAAAGCCAAAGATTATCTTAAAAAATCGCTCTAAAAGAGCCAGAAATTGGCAGGAAAAATTCAAGTTCCAGTCCCTGTGCTAATATTTATATTGGTAGTGGTGAAAACAAATGATTTGTGTTAAATTAAAGCAAACTGGCAGCATGTTACTTTTTCTGTTAAGAAGTAGTATCTTTTTTCTGTCACATTATCAGTAATATGAGATCCAAAGAATCTAAACCCTTCATTTCACAACAAAAAAGAGCAATCTTTCACCTTTTTGAATGCCAAGATAACCTTCTGAACAGCAAGGAACTGTGAACAATGCAGCCAGGTTTGCCTCAGCCAGAAGCTGAACTGTGAGCCATCATTTGCCCTTAATCATCCCTTTGGTAACTGGATACGCTAATTCCAATATCTTCAAAGGAAAGACAATGAAAATATGTTACTATGCAACTTAAGAGAATTCTGAAGATGAATTGCCTTAGTTAAAGATAAAACCTAACGAAAATATGAACTGATATCTGTGCAAATTTCCTTTACCAGTGTGACAGTGTTCCCAGTCACTGCCACGGCTGGGACTGAGTCCTTGCAGAGCGCACAGATGAAGGTCATCCCCCTGCTGTTACCCTGGGTGCCAGGTGGCTGTGGCATGTGCAGCAACCATTGCAACATCAGGGGCCTTTTTATCATGTTGTTTGAAATGAAATGCAGCAAACACAACCTGAGCAGGCTGCAGGAGAGCACAGAGCCCTGTGCCAGGTGCAGTAAGCGCACTGGAAGCGCGCACACCCACCAGAGCACCTGGGAACAAGGCCAGTCTCTGAGGGCCTGGCACTGCCAGTTTTGCTGCTGGCAATGTGGGCTTTAAATCATCACAGGCACACACCAGGCTTCAGACAGCTGCAGCCTACAGCTTCGAAGGGAGAAGACCTTCCCAGTTGTTATAAATAATTTGGAATAATTCGTATTTTATAATTATTTGCTGTATATAAAATGTATGGACTCATAGTTGGGGGAGAGAAAGCATGGACACCCGCTCTTCCCGTAAGCAGAAATGTTTACTTTTGCAACTGAAAAGAGAGACCAGAGTGATAACCAAGAAAAAGAGCTTTGTCTAGGTATTCCCGTAAAGAGACAGCATCTCACAAACAAATGCAAATTTCGGTCATCATGGAGAAGCTCCGTAGCTGATGCCTGCCCATCATCGATGAGGCATTCCCCTAGCTGAAAAAGAAAAGCCTTCCTGGAAACCTAAAGCATCGGTTTCTTGGTATTCATGGACGAGGGAAGAATTTCTGGGAATCCAGGAACTCTGGACAAAAGAGGCACTTGGACTCCGGCATCCCGAGACATGATCATCTTCCGCACCTGTTTGCCTGAAGGACTTTTTCTAAAAATCATGTACTCCCCGGACTATGAATTTGTATAAAGAAACATTAAACCCTGAAAAACCCATTGTAACAGCCCCCTCCCTTGAAAAGTATAAAAGTGTATCCAAAACTCCCTGTGGTGGTGAACTGGCGAGGCTCTGTGCCTAGTGCATGGGACTTGTAGCTTACCCCGCGCCGATCCCTGGGCTCGGTGCTGCCAAAATTAATTTTCGTGGCTCATTAAATTCTATTACTATTAATTACTAAATAAATCATTAATATTAAAATTGGTATTTTCATTTATAACACCAGTGCTCACCTGCAGGGTCTGGCAGAGATGAACTGTGTCCCCTGCAACATGCATTATTAAGGGCATGACAGAGATAAGAAACAAAGACACGAGTGCCAGCTATCTCCTGCAAGATGTTCCAAATTCTGTATGAAATTACTGGGTATGTACTAAAAAGTTCAGGGAGTACAGGGAAGCTCATTGTAACTTACAAGAGCTGCCTAATTAATGTTCACTTTCCTCTGTCAAATTTTATATTCTATTGCTCAGTTATGTAAATTGGGAAGCATTTCACGCCATGATTAATAGGTCCTTAAACTAGCAGATTTTACTGTTTGAGATAACACTGAAAGGAGCCATTCTTGGGGTTTTTCTTGTTTGGCAAGGGTTTGTTTTTTTTCTAACTAGCTATTTCTGCTCCAAATTATATTTTCTTAGCTTCAAAAATGATTCTGACCTTATTCAAGATGTTGTCTCTTACTCAATATGGATTGCATGGCTCTGCATTTCATTCAAAGTCATGTTTGATATTTATCACAATAATCTCTCATTATGAGCGGAAAACTTAATTTATTGCACACAGTATAAATGTGAGTAATTTGAGATTGCAAGAGTCTTGATTTCAGAAGTAGTAAGACAAGAAAAAAATCTTATTGATTTTTACTTAGAACTTGATATTACTCATGAAAACAGTATCTTTAAAAGGAGAACTAGAAAATTGTGTTTGAGAATTTAAGTGAGATATCAAATAAAACTGATTATAATGGAAACATATATTCCAACATAAGCCTTACTATCAGGGGCTGAGACAGCACAAGTATTGGTCAGAGTAAAAACCTTATTGTAAACAGCCTAAGGGCTTTTTTAGCTTTGGGAACTAGACATGACTAGACAATGCTGAAATGCCTGAAGAAACAATTTTCCAGAGAAAAACAATTTAGTTTTGTGAAAACAAGTATTTTCTTTAAGCATGTATTTATTTCATCCTATATCATGATATAGTAATCAATACATTAGTTATCAATAAATTTGATACTTTTACCCAATTGATATACAAGAAGTAAGGGCTTTCTCTTCGCCATTCTTTGCCAGGCACAATTTTTCCAGGGTATTACAACCAGCTCATACTATACTACCAAGTAAACCATCTCCTTCTATTTTCTTCTTCAAAGCATCTTATGTTTCTTGAAACACCATGAAACCTTCTACTAAATATCTCGTCACAGAACTTTTAATATCTTAAGAAGAAAAAAAAAGACCTTCTTGACATGCCAGTAAATGTATAAGTTAGCACATAATCTTGCTTTGTTCTCTCTTCAATAGGCACAAACATTGTTCTCTGTAAAAAGTCGAACGCATTATAAAATGAAAGCCTATTCAAAAGAATGTACTGTTAATTTTATAATAGTAGTTATTACACATAATCCACTTTATGGCATGCCAATAATGCAATAATGCAGAACTTTCACATCAAATTTTCATCTGTGAGCTTCCAAAGGAAGATAATTCCAGTCTGAAAGTGAAGATAATTGGCCCACAGGTTGTCTCATTTACATAACCTTCTTTCCTCATTGATTTAAGTATTTCCTCTTACCTGTTGTCTCAATTTTTTTTTAATTTTTCATTCAAGGGACTAAATTATTCCCTACAAGGTTTTTGGCATTTAGCTACATCTGAGCTCTTTGTTCTGAAGTAGTTCCACACCCCTCTGCTGCCACTTTACTTCCTCTCTTCTTTCAAGTAGTTCAAAACACATCTTGGCCAGCCTCCCATTCTTCTTGGCTCTGGTAAGTTCTCTCCCTAGATCACCTCAAGAGTGAAAGGTCCAGCATCAATCCAGGTCTTGGTCAAGGTCCCCAAGGTCTCCACAATGCACCTGCAGTCCTTTCTCCTGGTTAGCATGTGAATCAGCCAGAGGGTACAAGCACACTGAATACCAGATTGACTTTATTCCCATGCTCATGTAACCATTTTCTTCTCCACTAAATGCTTTCCAAAAATTTTCACATTTTGTAGCCTGACTCGCATAATGTTGCTGTGAAGTCTTTCCCCTTTGTGACTTTCCAAGGGAGCTTTTCTTCCATCTTTCTCAAATATTCCAAGGTCACAATGCCAGGGAGGTCAACTTAAAAAAAAACAAACAATAAAACATAAATACAACAAGAAAGACATCTGACAGTGAAGATTCTAAAAGCACATTCCCAATTCATTGGAATGAAAATTGGGATAATGGGAAAACCTTGAAAGGTTTGAAACCTTCTCGAAAGAAATTATGCAATTTGCATATAATTTTAAACTTTTAAAAATCCATGTTTGCCTTTTCCTTTCATTAGCAGAACTTCCCACAAAAATTACAGTAGATCCTCAAATCATGCACCAGCATTCTGAAATTATTCATCTGACAACACTCATACTAAGTCATGTAATAAACTCAGAAAGCTCAAAACTTGCCTCATGCACATGCTCAATAGTTTAGTTTTCTGTGTAGACTTCTGGGGTTTCAGAATCTCATAACAGACTTTCAGATAAGTTTTCTGGTACCTTTTTATTAAGGCTTGTAATGCTAAATGGAGTGATATTTTCCAGTCTGGACAAGGAAGCGCAACACCAAGAGGAAAGGAAACATAAGAAAACAAACTTAAGATGACTTTACTCCAAAAAGATGAAGGATATGAGCATGAGTTAGTTGATTTGATAACAATGCAATTGTCCATCACTAATTAAAACCATAATTATCACAAGACATATGTCTTCATTTTTATTATAGATATTCAATATTTAAATAGAATTGAATAATGGCAGAAGGATGAAATCTGCTCATAAAGAAAAGTTTTGTCCAGGTCACTCTCATCTTGCTTAGGTGAGTTGGTTACAGTGAACTCCACACTGAGTGGAGACTGCATGGTTTGTCTCACAAGCAGGAACTTGTTAAAGGATATCAAAACTCTTCTGAAGACTCAGGCCTGAACACTAAGAAGCTCTTAAGGGATGTTCCTAAAGATAGAAAATCCTCAGGAGGGATGCTAAAAAGATCTTGTGAGAGACATCTCTGCAACAAGAAGAACTGGGAGAAGAACCTCTCAGGAGTGGGAAGTCTTCAAAGGCGACCCCCATTAACAAGAAACTTCAAAAGTGGGATGTGACATGACGTGAAAATCCTCCCACTGATGTTGAGTGCTTTAAAGATAGAATCCCCTGAAGCAAAATGGAGCCTTTGAAGTGGCAGTATCAGCATCAGCTTTGGAATGCATAAAGGTGCAGCATACAGTGGGACCAGTGCATCCCTGGAACAGCGCTCCTGGTGACGGAATCCACCTTGCTCAAGTCCGATAAGCCTAAAGACCAAGAGGAAAAACAAAGCAAAACATCATTTAGCTGATCCTGAAATACATCTTTGATCTCCCTCAATTAATCTCAACACTGAAACAAAATTGGGTTCAAAACAGTGGCTAATAGATAAAAAGTTATCCCATAGAGCTGTAGTACAGGTACTCTTTGAGACCCAGTGGGGAGAGGTTCATCCTTTTTTTTTTCTTTAGTGTAAATGTAAGAGACTGGATTAATTGGGACAATTTTTACTGGTTTTCTTCTTATCCAGAGAGGTTTGGATCTGCCATTCAGAGTTCCTTGAAGTTCATTAAAGAGCATACATCACGATTTTGCTGGAAGTCTATTTCTCAAGCAGCAGTTCCACAACAAGTTAATATCCTTTCAAAATGCCAGCTGCAAAGAAAACACATGGTATTTGCTGATGTTCACACAATGGAAGGCAGAGTTGTGGTTTTAATTTAAAACTGTAGAAAAACGTAAAAGCAAACCCAATGTTCTCTCTCCCCTATTTACATAGAAATTACTAGAAAAGAATAGAATAGAATTTTCCAGTAAGATCTACCACTGGAAATAAATAAGAAAACCTTTTATATTGGGGACTAGAATACTACCAGAATAATTGAACTAGTCAAGCCCCAAGAATGGATGAAATTGTACAGTTATGAAGGTGAACTGCATTAATACAGAATGAAGGACTTGAAAATACAAACTCAAAGAAGGGCTGTCCTGGGCTAATAAATCAAGTCTCTTATTACAAGCAATCATGTAAGTGTTCTCTGCATAATTATAATAATCTAAATTGTAATTATTTGTATAAATAATTGTTTCATGAACATGAAACAATCAACTTATGACCCCATCTGAAATGGTCAAAAATTCTCTGATTTGTAATCAGAAAGTTTCCATTTACATCCATTCCCTCTTAAACATTGTTCTTTCACTGCTATACAAAAAAGAAATACAACTCCTTATTTCACACACACACAAAGCACCTCCCCTAGTTTCCCTTTTACAAATAAAGTATAAATATTATCATTCCAATAGCAATAACACCAGATTTTGGAAAGCGGACAACACAATGAAACCACATTGGCTAAAATCTTTAGGACACTGGCATGTAAAACACAGTCCTAAAAAATCTGGCCAAGTTATCTGCAATTAAAATAGCTGTCTCATAAAAGGAAGTGTTAGGGAACAAAACACTAAGAGATACTCCAGTACTGTCTATGATGACTTGGATGTAGGGATACCCACAGATTTGAATTCCTCTGCTGGGCAGATCTGAGGCAATTCCAAAATAAAAGGCATTACAATCTGACAGCGCAATGTTGTGACCAGGCTAACAACTCCAGCCAAGGCTTGTTCCTAAAGGACTGATCAGCATATTCTTTGCTTCAAGAGGACTGAAAAAAAAGCCTCTCTTGAGAACAGAGGGCAGATCCTCACTGCAGGGCCTTTGGCCTTCCATCTCCTCTGAGCATGTGGTGCTCCCTCACACTAAGAGAGAGCTAATATATTGGATGCCTTTTTCATTACAAGGGTCTCAAAAATCTTTTATGAGAGGTCGCCAGTTCTCCACCAGGTGGGTGAACTGAGGCAGGAGAGCAAGGCTACCCCATGCCCATGGGGGTGCAGACCTGGAGGAGCCTTGGGCTTGGAGATGGTTGGAACAGTTCCCAAACTGAGACAAGAGGTGAAGCTGCTGGGGTTCAGTGTTCAAGGTCACTTTCTTCCACATGGCCAGTGTGCTATTGATGTGCCTGGGCTGTACACTGGGAGGGGGCCACTGGACTTGTGACACACTGGTACAGTTTCTCAGCAGAGTTCTGAGCTGGGCAAATTTTAGCCAGGATTGTCTAATTGTCCTCTTAATTCCACTCCAAAGCTCATCTCTTTTCTAATAAATGTTTTTGCTCCTTGAACAGTGAAATTCTTGCTTTTTCAGAAAAGAGGTTCCTTTCAAATTTTCCACTATTCTGTTTCCCATATTTTTATCATGAGTGATTATCTGAAGAGTGTAAAACAACTTGCTTTGCAGATCCTTATTGAACCTAATGGAAGGTTAAGGCCAAGTTTCCCAGAGGAGAATTTTTTGAAGTGTTTCCCACTGAATTGCACAGTGTGGTTATAAGAAATAGAGAGTGCTCAGCAAAACATGTGTGCCTCTTTGGAGCACCTGGGGAATCTAAGGAAGGAGGAGGATGTTTATTACCCTGCTCAATCTAACCTGATTCTGTGGAACCCTCAGTCAGCCTTTTCGAGGCAGAAAAGCCATGGGGTTCCTCCAAGCATGGGCAGAAAGGGTATTTTGCATGTGCATAGTTGAAACCAGTTTCACACAATAATAATTTTCTTTAAGAATTACAGAGTTCACAACCCCCATTTACAAAACAAAAACAAAACCCCACATAGCCTGCCCTGCTCTGCAAAAGCTGCTTATTGTGCCAGAAGGATTTAAAAAACCTGCTTTAGTTTCCTCAGTATTAGGACCGTGTCCTTCAGGAAACCTTGTGCTGACCCAGCTCCTTTACTTCAGCCACACTTGCACAAAGGGTTCCACCCAAGCAGGTCAGACCACGGGGCTGGGGCAGGTAGCAGGTGTCTGTTTGTGTCCAGCAACCTCATTCACCTTGTACAAAAGTCTCACATGTTTATTTCTGTCTCTTCTCCCTGTGCATTTGGTGGTAATCTTTGGTTGCACATACCATGAAGGGAACATTTAAATAAAAAAAAAAAGTCTTTTCACTAGGGAAAAGAAACAAAAAAAGCCCTTGGAGATACTTCCAAGAGAATTATAGCAATGTTTAAATGCTGGGCATGATTCAAACATGCCCTTTATAGCCCATGGCAGATGTACAAGGAAGATCTTCATGCAAGTACAAGTATTGTCATACAATTTCTTCAAACTCAGAGTATTGTAAAAGGACTTCTACAAAAACACACTCATAGTTCCTCCAATGGTATCAAAATATCAGTCTGAAAACCAGGCTTGACAGTTGTAGCTGACATCAAAAGCAGCTGCTTTAGGCCTGTTTTTACAGGAGCCTGCATAAGTTGTGAAACACAAACCAACAAGTTATGCTTTTTAGAAAGAAAGAATTTTCACAGTTGTCTTCCTGAGCAGTCCATTATGCTAACAGAACCCTTCACATGCCAGATGATTATGGGATTTTTTCAATAAGAAACTCCAAGCAGTCCCAGCGAAGACTGAAATGAGAAGGCAGCCTTCAGAAACTGCACTCGCAGAATACATCCTTCTTTCTTTACTTTGCCTCCTTCTTCTTCTGCCATTAAAGACTGATAATTTGAGACTGATAATTTGGTTATCTTCAATATAGCCACTCGTTCCATATCTTCTTCTTCCCACCCTGCCCACTCCCCCAGTTCTTGGTATTTGTCCTTTATGAACATCCTGATTACCTCTCTTCATCTTTTTCCTGATCTCTCTGCCATTTATAATCACAGAATTTCTCCATTTGTCTTTCTAGATATTTTTGCATCTTGCCCCTTCTCCCTATGATTCCGTTTGAAACCTTCTCAAACTTAAACCTTGATAATCCCCCAGCCTGGCTCCCCCAAGTCTACCCCTCAGGACCCAGAAATTCCCAATGTCTCATCCTTGCTGGAATTCAGAGGGTGTATTCCAGTCCCTGTATCATTAACATGTCAGTCATAACTAAATTTCATGGTGTAGAAAATCTCTGGATTTCAGCTTTTCTTATCTATTCAAACAGCACCATCTTTCTTATCCTCCTGTGCTGCAAAATCAGACCTGTAAGAGGTCAGGTACTGCTTTGCCCAATCCTTAATCAGGATCAGCTGTATTTATTTTATTCCTAGCAGACATGTTCCTTATCTGTTCAGGGTGGCAGAAACCCCACAAGCTCCCTGGAAAATTTTCCAGTGCTTCACTGTCCCAACTGATAGTAAGACATCTCCTTATCTAACTTTGATACACGTAGGGCTCACAATTTCTGGTCTGGTCCATCACTTTTCATTAATCTTGATGAATGCAATTTTTCCTTACCTCAAAGAAACTTAGAGTGCTACTACAAAGACTGCTTTTATTGGCTTATTGCTTTGGTATATGAACTTGTATTTGCATCCCTCCACAGCAGCACATCGACCCTCCCCAACTCCCTAGGACATCATTAAGTTTCAGGGATCTTTGTCGCTTTACCTTTTATTTTTCATATCAGCTCTTGTCTGTGTTTAATATGTCTGTGTGATGAGAGCCCAAGTCAGTCACAGCAATGAGACAAATAGGCTTAAACCTGTCCCTTATATTGAGATTCCACAGGAGATTAGCAGGCTTTAGAATGCAAACATACCCTTTTCTCTCCCTAACAGGTTTCATCCAACTAAAAAATAACAAATATTGTACAATAAAAGCTAGAAAAATATCTCTTTTATGTTAGCAAAACTCAAAGCAATGAAATCTAATGCAACATAAATAGAAAGGTTTGAGTTTGCACCTTCCCCTCCCCATTGTAGGGTTTTGCTCTCAGTAGTTCTCTGCATCACCAAGTGGTGAGGTTGTAAGGAGGTTCTTCTGTCTTCTAGGGAAGGTGACTGGCTCATCCCTGTCCTTCACTTTGGCCTCTGTATGAGGTACAGGCTACCCATGATGACCACCTGTTGTGGTTTCACGTTCGCCAAATCTCGTTTGCTAAATTGAGTGTCTTTACTGCTGTGAGATGGAATTAGGAGAGAAAAGGCAAAAAAGGCCCAACTTAAGTTTGAACAGATAAGTTTTATTAACACACACACTAAAAGAATGAAAGGAAAAAAAAGAAAAAAAGAAAAATTGAAACTTCAAAACCTCTCTTCTTCTCCCAGCAACTGTTCACTTTCCCACAACCAACACAGAGAGACAAACCATGACTTTCAGTCAGTTTCACCATTTAAACATAATCTTTCATCACTTTGGGAGCGCAGTCTCTCCAGTGTCCCATGGAGACATTTGCCACCAAAAAAAAAGGGTCTGGTGGCTCCCAGTGTCACAAATCTGCAACCGCCCGGAATCTTGCAGATTGTGCCATCCCACCCATCAGCAGCCTTTCCCACGACTACCCATGGGCCCCTCAGCACATTTGGGGTAACGTTTAAGAATGCCTCCTCTAGTTTACAACAAAGATTCTCTTCTTCTATCTCTGAAATCGTCTCCATCCAAGAGACCTCCTTTTATCCCAGGAGCGGGGGACTCACTATTACAACATTCTCAATGAAATCTCAAGTACAACAGTCCACCATCCTTGACTAGAACCAGCATTCCCCCAAACAGCTTTTACAAAACAGGTCCATTTTCTCCATGGTTTACATCTAGAGAAGTCCAGAAATGTCCACTGCCTCAAATCCCTTCTTCCAAAAAATCACATCAGTTCTTTCACTGACTTTGCATCATGCTGTCGTTCTACGTTTCAAATCATTCTGTCCTTTTCTCTCTCTCAGGGAAAAAAGCTGGAGTTTTGAAAGCTTCATCTTGCTAGGAAAGAGTTAAATCTGCCCAGGTCTGCTCTCTTCCTCAGCTGGCTGCTGCGGCTTATCATTGTCAGTTTTTCAAGGCCGAGCTGGGGGGAGAGCCGAAAGTCGGAGCTCCGAGCGTCCGCGCAGTCAGGAATCATTAAAAATACTTATAAATGCCACCTGCCCACCCTCTAGGTCTCAACAGGGTGGGCCCAGCCTGAACTGGGCTGCTCCCAGGGACTCCCGGGGACCCCTGGACTCCCCTGACACTGGCTGGCTCGGGGGTTAAGCTGGAAAAGTTCGCTGGATGTTGAGCTGCAGCCTGTCTTTCTGCTTTGCCGGCAATCAATGTAGAGAAGGAGGGAGAGCATGACCGGTCCTGGGCTGGCCCCCCCCCAGCAGGGGCGGCAGGGCCGGCCGGGCCACCAGGCCCGGGGGCCACACGGCGGACCAGGACCAGCCCTGTTACCTGTTCAGCTGCCCGGGCGGAAAAGGGAGGTTCCCTGGGAGTTTCCGATATTTAACCCCTGGAAGTTCACGTAGACGTACTCTGTAACTTCCTGAAAACTCAGTTCCTGCTCAAACCACGACACCACCTTGTCCACCACAGATACTACCCCTGGAATCTCTTTCAATGTTGAGTAGCTTCAGGGGGCTCAAGTAATCAGCCTCCTTCCTGAGACAGCCAACCAACCATTCTCTTGACATAAGATGTTTGATAATCTCTGTTTCCACTCAGCTTCACTACCCACGTCCCAGTTCTGAAACCAGAGCACTTGTGTGTTGGAGAATCCGATACCAGTCCTCACTGCTGAGAGGAAATCTTCAGAAACATGTCCCAAAACACTTCTCACCTTACAAAGCATGTCTCAGAAGACGTCTCTCTGCACCACTTGCAAAACTCTTGACAGCAAGTAGGGTCTCAGTTTGCTAAGGCCATGGCCAGATTTGCTCATCATATATGGCACCCACCAAGCCTCTTTTCTTGGACCACCATAGTAATACTCAATATCTAGAAGGTAGTGCAAGTTTTCACATTTTATAGCAGTAGCATTTACTTTGTTATTTATCAGTTTAATATCAATATGAAAGCAGCTGAATTTTTTTCTGAAAAAAAAGTACCTGTGATTCTAACTGGGGAAAAGCAGTGAAATTAAAGAATAGTATTTTGCCCCAGCTTCAATTATATGTCAGCAACAGCAAGAACTTTTTCAGAAGTGCACGATCATAGACTATGTTCAAGTTGCAAATCTCCAAGGAAAATGGAGTGCCAGACGTATGGTTTTTTATTTAGTGTCTCTTGTCAGGCTGTGTCATAAAATACTCCCACCATTTCAGGATGATGTTATAAGTTATAGGGCACCTCTACTTCTCACTACATCCGTGGGTTCATGAAAACTGCTAGATTCACAAATTCTGAAAATGAAATCCAAAGTGCTGCTATGTTCATCCAGGGAAATGGTAAAATACATTGCTGAATGAAATCTTGCCTCAGCTATGACTCAAACAGGGTTATTTTTTACCTCTGCATCTATTTGATGGCATGTCCATCCAGACCCTGAAAGTGACATTAAGGCCATTTTAGGCCTGCTTATGGTTGCACTAGACAATCAGTGCTTCAGAGATAGGGTCATCCTCTTGTTCAGCTGAATCTGGTTCCTCTGTACAGCTCTGGCCTCCTCTTGCTCACTGGCTGCCTCTGTACCACAACCTCCCTGTACCAGTGGGGTTTTGTGATTGGGACAGGTCTACAGAAAAACTGAACGCCCTGCTGTCACCATGAATTACAGAAGGTATTGTGCATGCTATGGTGACAGACCCACTGGGACCATGGGTTTATCATGATAGCTTGAGTTTCATGAAAATCTTTTCAAATTCAATAGTAAAGAGAAATCTATTTAGGTTTGCCTTGTGATAGACTTTATAAGACTAGAGGGTTTCTTTCTTCTCTGTGTTTCTATGTTTGGGTTTAAACACTATAGTAGTTATTAAATTAATAAGAAAATTACCTAAATGGAATTCTGCACTAGGCTTCTTTCTTGTAACCAAAAACACCCTAAACAAACAACCCTAGTTTTTCTATTTACAACATATTAATAAGCATTATTAACAGATTTTTTGTACAGTTTTCACAAATGTTTGCTACCTTCATCCTTTTCTTCTTCATTTACTACATGTTTTACAATTTTGAAAGATGAAGGAAACTAATACACTAACAGACCTAGCAGAAATGCAAAGCCACAAACCAACCTCTTTCTTCTTGATATTAAAAGGAACTGCACGATATTTTATCTGTTTTTCTGGACACAGCCCAAATTCCCTGGAAGGCAATAATATTCTATTGACTGAATTGGCTTCAGAGCAGGCATTGATTTAAAAGCAGGGTAGAAAAAAAAAGCAGTTTTGTGGCATGTCAAAATAGTCACCTGATCGTTTTCAGAAATGTACATAGCCAAAAGAATCCAAAAACCAGACATGCTGATTTCAGTAATTTCTGTTACTATGCCTAACTAAGCCAGAGGGTACAGTGTGAGCAAATAAGCAATGAAAAAAGCCAGTATGCCAAGTGCAGATGGAATTAAAGAACTGAAGCTTTCTTCCCATTAATTAGTTGGCTAACCTTTATTGTAGTGGCATATTACTTTTTTAAATTACTTATATTAATGAAGTGGACACACAAGTTCACCAAGCCATCTACTTACAAACAGAAGGTCTCAGCAACCTCAGGAGTTGATACTTTACACGAGAAATACAAAAATTATCTCAAAACCAAGACACAGCAATAATTGGTGTTAGAATACTGGTTTTGATATTTCTGCTTTTCATTTTTATAATTACCGATAAAATATATATTAGCACATTTTCAAAATAAGTGCTATTAATTAGGCATGCATATCTAATTTCATTCAACCTACAAGTCTCATTGCTTTCATGCTTAAGCACTTGAAAGAATGAATATTTGCAAGCTGGTTGGACTCTAAGGAGCCAGGGCAAAAATCAGATCTTCAGGGAAGATAACACACAGCTTTCTGAAATGGACATGTCATCATTGCCTTAAAATTTTATCAAAATCCATGTTTCTACTGGAAGCAGTCATCCCATATTTGCCCCTGTCACGCAGTCCAGGTGCCTGCCCGGTGACAGCACAAGAATTCACAGAGCCACACCTTGTGCTTGGTCACTGCAATGGGTTTGCACAGCAAGGTCTTGGCACTGGAGGGCTACAGGTGCAGCTTCTGTGAGAAGCTCCCAGAAACCTTCCCATTTCCGATGGAGCCAAAGCCAGCCAGCTCCAAGATGGACCCACCACAGGCCAAGGCCGAGCCCGTCAGTGATGATGGCAGCAGCTGGAGGGAGCAGTCAGATCAGGCAAGAGAAACAGCCCTGCGGACACCCAGGTCGCTGAGAAAAAGGAGAAAGGGGTGCTCCAGGCACCAGAGCAAAGATTCCCCTGCAGCCAATTGTGCAGCCCAAGGAGAGGCAGCTGTGCCCCTGAGCCCACAGAGGTCCATGGGTGTAGAAGGATGCTCTACCTGGAATGTGGTCAAGCAACTCAAAATAATGCCCTATTTGCAAGGCTATGGTGGTGGACTGAGAGGGGATGTCATGCAGATTTTGGTGTTGAATTATGATAAAACCAGTATGACTCATGCTGATAGTGAGGCAGATAAGGCAAAGTATCCTTATCTAAAAATGTTAAGCTGACACAGATGACCAGGGGACATATGACTGACAGTCAATCAATTTGTTCTGTAAAAGTCCAGGTCATTTTCATACAGTTAGGTTCTCCTAACATATTCCTCCTTAGAATGTGTGGAGACTGCTTCCTTGGGTGTCAGGGACACCCACCAAGGATACACCTCGAGGTTAAGAGAAAGAGACCTGCCCACAAGTGTTGATATTGGTGAGTTACATCAATCTCTAATTAATAATTGTTTCTTTTTGCTAGCTTTAATGTAATTGCTTTAATATAGTGCACTATATTACTCTAGACACTATTAGTAGGTTTAGCTTTTACTGTGTAATAAATACTTCTGATTAAGATCTTTTGTCTAGTAATTTCTCATAGTAAATAACTAATTTTATGTAAACATGGATGATTTGCCATCATTAAAACCTGTGGGACAAAGTTTCTTAAACTACTGACAGCCTGAGGCTAAGCTTCTGGATCCAGCTTCCCCAAGGCTCCTCTCTGAAAGGGATTTTAGAATGCAAGGGGATCATCGCTGCACTTCATGGCTCTATGGCAGGGCTTCTCTAATAAACTTTGTCTGAAGCTCCCACTCCACCCGTGACAATGGGGGAGCAGAGATCCACCTGCAGCCCATGGAAGGGCCCATGTCAGAGCAGGTGGACACCTGATGGAGGCTGTGACCACATGGGAAGGCCATGCTGGAGCTGGGTCCTGGCAGGAACTGTGGCCTCATGGAAAAAAGGAGCCTATGCTGGAGCAGATTTGCTGGCAGGACCTGTGNAACATATTCCTCCTTAGAATGTGTGGAGACTGCTTCCTTGGGTGTCAGGGACACCCACCAAGGATACACCTCGAGGTTAAGAGAAAGAGACCTGCCCACAAGTGTTGATATTGGTGAGTTACATCAATCTCTAATTAATAATTGTTTCTTTTTGCTAGCTTTAATGTAATTGCTTTAATATAGTGCACTATATTACTCTAGACACTATTAGTAGGTTTAGCTTTTACTGTGTAATAAATACTTCTGATTAAGATCTTTTGTCTAGTAATTTCTCATAGTAAATAACTAATTTTATGTAAACATGGATGATTTGCCATCATTAAAACCTGTGGGACAAAGTTTCTTAAACTACTGACAGCCTGAGGCTAAGCTTCTGGATCCAGCTTCCCCAAGGCTCCTCTCTGAAAGGGATTTTAGAATGCAAGGGGATCATCGCTGCACTTCATGGCTCTATGGCAGGGCTTCTCTAATAAACTTTGTCTGAAGCTCCCACTCCACCCGTGACAATGGGGGAGCAGAGATCCACCTGCAGCCCATGGAAGGGCCCATGTCAGAGCAGGTGGACACCTGATGGAGGCTGTGACCACATGGGAAGGCCATGCTGGAGCTGGGTCCTGGCAGGAACTGTGGCCTCATGGAAAAAAGGAGCCTATGCTGGAGCAGATTTGCTGGCAGGACCTGTGACCCCATGAGGGACACACTGGAGCAGGACAAGAGTGTGAGGAGTCCTTCACCTGAGGAGGATGGAGCAGCAAAGATGACGTGTGATGAACTGACCACAGACCCCATTCCCCTGTCCCCACATGCCACTCAGTGAGAGGAGGCAGAGAAATTGGGAGTGAAGTTGAGCCCAGGAAGAAGGGAGGGATGGAGCAAAGATGTTTTGAGATTTGGATTTATTTCTTATGATCCTGCTCTGCTTTGATTGGTAATAAATTAAACTAATTTCCCTGAGTCTATATTGCCCATGACAGTAAATCAGTGAGTGATCTTCCTCTGCCTTTATTCCAGCCCACAAGCCTTCTGTTGTGTTTTTCTGTCTTCCTGTCCAGTTGAGATGGGGAAGTGATAGAATGGCTCTGATGGGCATCTAGCATGTAGTCAAGATCAAAGCACCACAGTCAGAAATGTGATTTGGCTGAAAACTTACCTGTAAATTTTATTCTCACCAAAAGCAAATAGTGGAGTGATTACTTGGTGTCTGGCAATTTCAAACCTGATGGTCTGGTTTCCAGAGCAGCTGCCTTCTGGAAGCCACATATGTTAACCTATGCATGCAGCTACCCCAGCCCCTTGAAATATCCCATATGGCTTCAATACTGTATTGCACAGAACAGTCATTTCATTAGCAGATCTTCTCTAAGGCTACTTCAATACAAACAAAGCAGGGCCAAGGCACAGACACTGGCAATGGTCCACAGTCATCTGTTCTAGCTGCAGGCACAGCCTCTTGCACTCTTTTGGCTCATGCCAAGTAGCGCTGTCCAGACAACACCCAGGCACAGCTCAGGAGACACCAGATGCCAAAGATTGTTTCCAGGCGACAATTTGGACATGGACATCATGTTTTGAGGATAAAGGAAGTAAGCTTGAGCATATGGAGGTAATCCTTTGCCACACTGCTTGGACTCAAATCCCTGGTCAGATCAATTCAGTGCCACAGAAGTTGCTTTCCAGTCCAGTCCCTAAAGGCTGAGCTTTACAAATGGGGGATTGAGAATGCCCCTTATAGCAGCGGTGGAAAACACTGCCTTGGTGGAGAATGCAGCACAGCAATATCTGAGATGTTTTCAGCTGCCTCTGGATTGCTCAACTAATCCAGCAGTTACAAATCAAGTCCAGAAACAGATTGGGCCATTCTGATCATCTGGAAAGGTTTGTTTGATGAGAGCCTTTGTACTCTACATTATCTGTGGTGGATGAAGAAGTAACACAGAAAGGGCTACTGGAACAATATTACAGGTGGCTGTTATTCTGCCTTTACTGTTCTCAAGCCCTTAGTTTAAGTGCAAGCTTTCTTCAGGCTTTTGCACTTCTACCCTGTAGGAGTCATGTTGCCCTTTGATCTTCATTCACATCTGATTTCTGAGACTTTCCAGCATGACCAGAACAACATGTCACCTGGATTCCTCAGTATTTGGGAAAACAAGAGAGCGGCTGGCAAACACTTCGGAGCCTTTCCTGCAAAAATCAAGCACAAACTAGTCACAGCCAGGCACCAAAACCCTGACTCAGGCTGACTAGGTGATTTAGGCTCAGTTGGCAAGGAAAGATAAATCTGTAAGCTGTATCCAAGGTGATGCACATTTTGGTATGAACTTAAATTCTGTTTAAAAAGAGTAAAGATTCCATATCCACAAAGTGGTCACTTTTCCATGGTCAGCTTGGCAGTCCCAGGTCTGTCCATGTTTCCTTTTAGGCTGAGTCACCATTAAGAGCAGCTTGCTGCAGTTCCACAGACAGCACTGTCAGCTCTAGAGTCAGTCACTGCTCCCCTCAGAGTTTTCTCTTTAAGTCTGCAATTCACACCACAGTCATCCCAGTGGTAAGCTCTTGAGGTGTACTAGTTGTGGTGTGCCTGTATTTTACACCAATTTACAAAGAAAGTAGCATAAAATCCTGCACAATGCAAACCTGAGTAAATAATGTCCTTGATTTCATATGACCTCACATTTCCTTCTTACAACAGCATATCTATTCCAGCTCCTGCCTTTCCACAAGATCGTGGGAAGCCGTGTCAAGGAGGGACTTGGAAGGCAGTCTGGGCCACCCTGTGCTCCGCAGCAGAGTAGTCCATCCGTACATATCCTGCCAGATGTACTCCTGAACCATCTGCAAAGATTCCCAGCTATGGAGATTCTAATTCCACCTCTCCCAGTGACTGCCTAATTTTACTATTGGAAAGATTTTACCAAATTTTACAGTTTAAGCCAGGACTTTTTGCCCATTCATCCTGGACTTGGAAAATGAACAAATTTCTCCCTCTGCAATATTCATGCATTTTCTAAGACTTTTGTTCCTTAATTTTCTCCTCGTTAATCTTCTCCATTTGTTTCATCCTTGTATTTTAGCCCATTCTTTCTAGACCTCTGCCTGTTCTCACTGCAATCTTCCTTTAAATTGGTCTGTATCTTTCTTGAGGCACAATGTCCAAAGATGAAGACACTACTCCAGACATTCTTATCAACATGGAAAATACAAAAAGACCTCTTTAGTTCCAGCAGGGTGTTATCCCTTCTGCTTATACAGCTCATCACGGTGTTCACCTTGTTTATAGTGCCATGGCTTTGTTCTGTGCATTCACCTTGTATTGATACATACATTGTTATGGTTTTCCCCCATTGTGCCCCAAGGGCCTGATTTGATGAATTGCTGCCAAGTTGTGTGATTTGTATTTGTTCAGTTTCTTCTCCCTGTGCAAGTTCAATGTCTTTCACATGAACTGTTGCATTTTAGAGAGTCACAGAAGAAACTAGGTTGAAAAAGACCTTTGAGATCATTGGTCCACAACCCAGGGCCTAACACCCTGGGTTAACACCCATGGCACTGAGTACCACATCCAGTCTTTTCCCTAAATGCCTTCAGGAACAATGACTCCACCACCTCCCTGGGCAGCCCATTCCAATGCCCACTCACCCTTTCTGTGAAGAACTTCTTCCTGATGTCCAACCTGAACCTCCCCTGGTGCAGGTGAAGACTGTGTCCTTTTTTCCTGTCACTGTTGCCTGGGAGAAGAGACCGACCCCACCAGGCTACAGCCTCCTTTCAGAGAGCTGCAGAGCGTGATAGGGTTCCCCCAAGTCTCCTTTTCTCCAGGCAAAACACCCCCAGATCCCTGATAGATCTATGTCCCAGACCCTTCACCAGCCTTGTTGCCCTTCTCTGGACACACTTCATCATCCAAACATCTTTCCTAAATTGAGGGGCCCTGAGATGGACACAGCACTCAAGGTTCCAAGTACAGGGGAAGAAAGACCTCCCTGCTCCTGCTCCCCACACCATTCCTGATCCAGGCCAGGGTGGCATTGGCCTTCTTGGCCACCTGGGCACACTGCTGGCTTGTGTTCAGCCTCCCATCAGGGTCCCTCAGCTACCCCCAGGTCCCTCTCTGCCTGGCCACTGTCCAGCCACCCTGCTCCCAGCCTGTAGAGCTGCAGGGGTTGTTGTGGCCAAAGTGCAGGACCCAGCACTTGATCTTGTTAAACCTCACATGGTTGGATTTGGCTTATCTATCCAGCCTGCCCAGGTCCCTCTGCAGAGCCCTCCCACCCTCCAGCAGATTGACATACACCCAACATGGTGTCATCTGCAAGTTTGCTGATGGTGGAGCCAATCCCCTCATCCAGATCATCAGTAAAGACCTTAAACAGGACTGGGCCCAACACTGAGGGACATCACTGTGGACTGGCTGCTAACTGGAGGCAGCACCATTCACCACCACTCTCTGGGCCCTGTTTTGGAGACCATTCCTCCTTTGTCAAGATTAATTTCAGTTCTGATCTGGTCCCTAATTTCCTTTACCAGCTCCACATCTTATGTAATTTTAACAGCATATTTTAAGTGCTGTTAATGTTTTTAATTCTGTTAATCAAACTGTTATGTATATATTAAACAGCACTAGCCGCTGGAAAGGCACCAATGTAGTTGTTCTCAGTAAAACTACAGTTAGAAAATGACAAGTGATCACTACTCTTTGAGTAATGTTTCTTCCCCTGTTTTGCACTTCCTCTGTTTTCTCTATTGTTTTATAAAATAGTTGTACGTGGCTGGATAAAAGAAAGTGTCTTCTGATTTGGAATAAATCCTGATTCTTAGTTCAATGATCCATTAAGTGAATGCACATACCATAAAAGTTAGATCAAGGAGTATCAAGAGCTCCTCACTCTCTGATTTTAACTAGCCTCTCCTCTGCAGCAGATCAACCTATCATTTTGCTTGTTCATAAAGCATAATTATCATGCAAGAGAAATTATCATGCATTATAAACGGTGATTTGTTTGCCATGGTTTTACAGCTTCTAGAATGAGCAGAAAAGGATGGTATAAAGTAGCAAAACAAAAGAGAAGCACTACAAAGATAAAGAGTTTGTTGCAAATGAGGGCTCCTTCAAATTTCTGTTTGATCGGCAGCTATACCAAACAAGAGAAAGGCTAGAAAAAGAAAGGAAATTTTTCTTGTCTTAGATTATGATGAATTTGAGATACCTTTAAGAAAGAAAAAAAATTATTAGAGACTGATCTTAACAGAGAAAGAAAATGTCTTGAAAATTTCCTCTGAGAATAAATTTGAAAGAGGCATGTTCATGATCTGAGGGAAATTTAGGATTAAACAGCTACCAGCTTAAACTCAGTACTGGAAAATTAAAACTATATACAGTCAACTACTAAAATCCATTAATATCCATTAACACATGGAAACCAGTGACTGAAAGAGTGTAAAAAAATGAAGTAAACTTTTAAGTGCAATTTCTACAGCTGAAATTATTATACCTTATTTTAGGCTACAGCCACATCATGTTGCAGTAGAAAACTTGGAGTCCCAGATCACATAATGGGTCTTCCAGGAACTGTAGTTCTACAAAATTGTATGTAAAAATAAGAATTTCAGATTAAATACCAGCCCACATTAAGATCTGCAGATCTCCTAATTGCTAGAAATTGCCGGAGGAATCTACTGTAAGTAGCCATAAATGCCTGTTCGCAAGAATCCTCTTTCTCGCTTATGGTCAGGGCTGATCAAGAATCACTAAAATTTCATACTGACTCAGATCCATCTCTGCATAAAAGTAATGAGACATCTGCTGTTGCTTTCAGATTTAATGACATAAATAATTTATCACCACAGAAATTCTACTAAAAATGTTTTGCACAAGTAAAAGCTTCTGCTCTTTCCTCAGACTGGGTACCTCTGGTGAGCAGTGTAAGAGTTAAATCTCTGCAATGGGACAAATCCCAAAACATCTTTCTGAGAATGCTGCATTACTAAAGAGAAACTTAGTTTCTCTTAAAAAGATGTGACTTGGATGCATATCAGCATTAATTACCCCAGCAGTGCAGATGTCCTTGCTGGTTCCCTGCACCACAAAAAAAATCCCGAGTTACCAAAGTCACATTCCCTGCCACACAGCTTCCTTCTCTTGTAGGAACTGCCTGAACTCCTCCGCAAGGTCTTTTTGCCATCTTCAAAATCAAATTCACTTTCAACACTCAGGCTTCGCAAGCTGTGTAAGCAGGGCTTGTTTGCAGACATTAGAGACATCTACCAGTTCAAGTGCCAGGCTCTTTGTGTTTAAAACGGGAGATTTTACCTAAGAAAGATGAGAAAACTGAGTAACCCTTCAACTCTGAAAAAGAACATTCCGTCCTGTCAGACACTTCTTATTTTCCAGTGTTCTGCATTATCATTTTTTTAAGTTTAGAATTTCCAGTTTTGAGCAAGGAAGATAGTTAAACCATTAATTCTAAACTTTTTCTCTTTTTTTCAGTTTAATGAACTTACAGACATTTTTTCAAAGGGGAAAAAGAAACAAGGCATTTGTTTGTCATCTGTTTTCACTACTTTCAGGAACCTAATTGTCATTTGAAAGTGCAAGTGCCAGTATAGAAAACTGATGGAAAATGAAACATTCCACTAAGGAATGAAGTAAACCAAGGCAAGACAAACCTGTGTAACAATTTTTGCTTTTAAATGCTTTTCCTTTAATTGTGTTTTTTCGATTGCCAAAACAAATGTTTTTATGAAGCCCCTGTTCTTGGGACATTGCCCATAAAACCACAAAACCCCATGCTTTGCTTTGTTGGTGACTACAGGGAATGCTCTCCTGTGAGCCACATTTGAGACTGGGCAAGGGAGACCATTCTAAGATACATGAAAGAACAAAAGATGAGACCTCAGAGAAACAAAAGTAGGAAGCAAATATTCCAAAGATGCAGTTAATCCTACAGATGACACCAAATCATTTTAAAAATCAAGAACCAAATTTTGGTTGCAAACTCAGGACCTACTCTATGTGGGTAATCAAAGTCCTTTGTTAGCCTCTTAGCTCTCCACCACTCAGCAAATGGGATTTCTAAGCACATTGCACTAGAGTCTCTGCCATCCTTGTGCATAATCTCTCAGAGTAAGCAAAGGCATTTTGTTCTCATGTTCACAAACAATAGCATTTTTCCTTTATCTTTTAAATCTTAGCTTAAAACTCACAAGATTGGAGGTCAAAATCTCAAATACCAGCTACATTTGTGTATGCAGGATATCATTCCTCTACAGGACATATGTTGTTAACAAAACATTGATAAACAGAGGTGTATAATAAATAAATATGATATGTAAAGCTGTCAGGGACATGAGAGAAGGGAAAGTTTTGATTAGTGGAAAATTTGATAACAAAGGCAGTACAACAAATGAAAGTCATTGGAATCTTCTTTGTACTTCTGGATATGCCTATTTATATAGAGAAATCCAATATTTGATAAGTCTCTTATCAGCTGGTTGACAATGAATTTTAAATTTAAAGCTATTACCAAGCATTAGTTATTTGCCAGGCTGGAAAAAAGGAAATTGTTGGGAAAAGTGACTGCTAGGAGCTGACACCAGTCTTGTGTTCACTTTCAGCCACAGACCCAAATTAAAGCAATTATTTCAAAATGATTGATGCAGACAAGTTTTCATATTGCTCATTTGGATGGAGAATAGTACTATCTATGTATACAGTCAGGAATAAAAATGCAAAGTTTTACCCTGGGCTTTTAATATGCATGGAAACAAAGAAGTATTTGAACGCTGACTGTATTCCCTTTCAATCTGTTCAAAATCTAGAGAGGGGAGTATATGTTATAGCACTGCGTTTTCCACATCCAGTTTGCTACAGTTTGGAAGCAAATCCTTACAGCTGACTACAATCTGTTCGATCAGATGCCTTTGCAAGGTCAACGCACAGTATTGTGCTATAT
>VYZR01014449.1:0-14201 GCA_013400675.1 Oxylabes madagascariensis
GTCCCTCCCAACCCACACGATTCTATGATTAAAAAAGATTTGGACGGTGAAAAACAAAGGTAAAAATCAAAACAACACTTTCTCTCCAGCCCTCTTTGCCCAATCTGGGCTTCGCTCCTTCATTCCCAACTCTTCTATCCCTGTCCCCTGAGGGACTGGGACTGGTTGCAGTCAGCCCAAAACATCTCTCCTCTGCCATTCCTCCCTCTTCCCACTTTTCCCCAGGAAGTACTGGGCAGAGGCAACAGAGCAGCTGCAGCAGTGGAGGAAATGGGCCGAGACATCCAAAATCTGAGCTGTAGGCAAATGGATTTATCCTTAGGGCTTTCCTTTCTAAGTCCAGTGCAGGAAACAGCACTGACCTTGTCTTGCGAAATATTTGGGGTTCAGTTGATGACCGTGCTACTTCAGGGTGTAATGAGACTGCCAAGTTATTTCGAATACCCACTTCCCTGTTTGTCCTGGCCTTGCAAGTGTAGTGTTTAATAAATCCTTCACAACAGTGAGAATTAAAGGCTGCTTAATAGCTTGTCACTTCAGGTTTCTGTTACTTCAGCATTTGCATAAGTGCATTCATGATTTTGGCACTTCACTCCAAGCCACCACAGACGTTCGAGCTCCTTGGCTCGCTCAGCAAGAGGAAGCAAGGCTGGGGGAAGATCACAGGGGTTGGTTTTCCTGTGGGGTGGGCAGGAATGTTCTGGCAAAAATAGGCAGCTTCCAGTTGAGCCAAGCTAGACAATCTGAAGTCTGTGGTCGTCCCACTTCTCTTTTTCTCTGGCAGCTACTCCAGCAGCAACAGCTGCTTCTTCAGCCCAGACAGCTGAGCTCTTCTTCCAGAACAGAGAAACCTGGGCCCAATTCATCATCTCTGTTAAATGCCCCCACGTCACGTCATGGCAAGCTGAGCTGGATGCCTCATTGAGCAAAACCCCCAAATCCCTGGAAGCTGCCAGGACTTCAGCTGGATATCTGGAGGAAAGAACCATTCTACCCTTCTCCTTCTTTTGTTTTCCCCTGTGAGCCATCACTTTTTTCTCAGGAAAATATGTTTTGAGTACCCAGCCTGTGATATGTTGGATGTGGACCCAGCTTTTTTGTTTGGAAGGAGTTTTTTTGGCTACGCCAGTCAGAACTGGCTGACGTTCCTTTTGCAAGAGACTTGTAAATAAGCAGGGTAACTACGGCTGTGTAGCTGGGCTCCAGAAGAAGCTGAACTCCAAACGATGAGGCAGGAGTTGCTCACAGTGCTCCAGATGATTCTGCCTGCTGAAAGAGGATGAAATGTGTGTCGAGCTCCTGTTTATATAGATTTTATCACCTGTAACTGTCCTGAAATGGGCTCTGTAATACAGCTTCTGAATCTTAGAGGAGAACTTCTTCCCCAAGCCACCGACTTACTGGCCATGATCTTTACAGTTGAAAATAATGCTGTTTCCCCTTGTCCCTGTCATCTCTTCCTACCCTGCATTGCTAGTGATGTATCAGGCCTCATCTAGATTGTTCTAAAATACACATTAAACTTTTTTTTTTTGGTCTATCAGTGTTAATATATAGGTATTTTTCTTCTATAAGGGAGATTCCTTTGACTCTTCCAGTTCCTGACTTATTTCAAGGAAGCAGCAAAACATCATTGATAGAGCCCATTTGCAGACTTGTTCTCTGATAATTCCCCCACCTTTGTAAAATCTTTCTGAGAGCTCTTTTAAAACTGCTCCCTTTTATTTTTGGAGACCCTCTGGTTGAATATTGGGCCTCAGAATACCTGACTGTTGAGCCAATACCAGATTCAACACTCTACAAGTTTTGGGTGGAGGATTTGGGAAATTGATGCTTCCACTTCGCGGGAGCTGTGATGAAGGAGATTTCTTAGGATTTCTGTAGGAAAATGCTCCCTGCTAATGCGTTAGGAGGATGGGAACAGCTGCTGTGAATTGGCAGTGCCCCTGGAGGCTCCTGGAGTTCAGAGGGTGAGGGCAGAGTGAGACAAGAGAAGGTGAAGCCAGCGTCTGTGGAGAACAGAGAACAAGCTCAGAATACCCTTTAGTCATAGCCTTTAGTCGTGCCAAACGTAAATGTGAGCACTCCATATCACTGGCATCCAGATAGAAAGCAGAAACAAGTGAGCTGATGAGATGCTGGAATTAATGGGGCGTGCAGGAATGCCGTGGATCCCAGGCTGCTCATGGGGCAGGGGTGGGAATTGGAGTGAGCTGGTATTTCAGAAGCTCCTCCTCCCTAAGCTTTTGAATGTAGTCACAAAGCCATTGCTGAATTTGAGGAGCTTGGGGCGTGTGTCCTAGCCTGCCTGTGCCTGCTGCTGCTTGTGTTCCCTGATTTTAAATTATTCAGGCAGAACGGGACAGCAGCTTGTTGAACAAGGAACCTGTTAGAGGGCGGGATCTGTGCGTGGAAGAGGCAGAAGGAGAGGGCTGCTGGAGCTGTGGGGGGCTCCTTAAATTAGCTTTGTTCCTAACCTTGATACGAAGATGGGGTGGAAAAGTGGAAGTCCAAATGCGGCCACATCCTTGGCCCAGCCTTCTCCCATTTGGAACAATCCTGCTGCAGTGCTGGCGCTCCTGCACAACCAGAAAGGGCTCCTGTTCCCTTACCCCGCGAATGACTTGAGCAGACACTAACATTCACCCCATGGCTCAGAAACTTGAGCAGTGAAATGAGCTTAAGCGTGTGTATTTTAACCTTCCCTGTGCTCATCAGGGTGAAAAGCTGAATGTTCTCTGCATGGAAGTGGAAATTCTGTTGATTGCCGGAGTCAGGAGTGGGGAAGAAGAACCTCTCTCCCCCTCATCCTTCTGTAGCCGTCAATGACAGACTGTAAGTGTCACAGTGTGAATGCTGGCATCTCTCACCAGGGCTGCTGGGGAGCCACATTTTCCAGCATTTAGTTCTTGTGTGACATGTGAGAGGAGAAAGGCTTTGCTGTGCTGGCAGCAGGAGCTGGGCTGTGCGGAGGGAGGGGGTCTCTACCCTTCAGCAGGAGCATCTGACCTTGGTCGCACATGGGGGTGGGATGTGGCTCTGGAGAAGTTCTGGAAGCCCCATGGTTGGAAAAGTGCCACTTGGTGAGGGTGGCAGATGGCACAGAGCATCAGGTGCTGGTCTACAGCCTCACAGTGACAGCTTTTCCTATTCCTGTCCCTCTCACACCAAATGTGGGCAGTGATGGGTGATCTTGGGGCTGACCTACTGCACCCCCAAGAAGTTTCCTGCAGTAGCTGATCCTTCACAGCATTCACAGTCTGCTTAAATGGTGTTTGTGTCTAAGATTTTTGAGGGTGGATGGTGATGCTGCTGTAGATCATGGAATCATTCAGCTTGGAAAAGACCTTTGGCATCATGAAGTCCAACCATAAATGATGTGACTTCAGCAAAGAGCTGGGACAGAGTAGGGCTGGATGCCAGAATTTCACTGGAGCTATCAAGTAGTCAGGTTCTCTGCCTTCAGCAACCTTCAGGATTGTTTTTTGCCCCAGGATTAATTTTTATCTTGCAGTATGAATCAGCTGTGTCCTTAAAAAAGTAAGCAAAGCTACAAAATCTGAGTCCTTGCTCTTTGCCATCAGGCAAATCCTGGTAAGGCCAACACAAGTTTGGGGCAAAACATCACTTGGAACTACTGGTCCCTCTCTACACTCCAGCTGTCCCTGCCCAGGGCTTCCTGCCTTCCTGGCAAGAGCAGGAGCCTTTCTGTGTAGCGTTGAGATCATTTAGAATGTGACCATGCATACATAAGCTTCTGGCAATTCCCATTTCACCCTTTAATGAGCTTGGTTTCCAGAAGTGTTTTTCCACCCAGTCATGCACCAGTAAAAACTGACGTCTGCAACCCCCAGACTTGGTTCCCTGTATGGCACAGAATCACAGAATCACAGAAGACCTCCAAGATCATCAAGTCCAACCTTTGTACCATACAAGAAACGCTATGACTTTTAAATATAAGTCAATAATGCTGTGGTGGTGGTAGAGATCGAGTCCCAGACCTGTTTGGGTTGGAAGGAACCATAAAGATCATCTGGTTCCAACCCTCTGCCGTGGGCAGGGAATGTTTGGTGTTAATTCCCATGGACAAACCCAACACCATCCCCTGCTGACAGTCCTGGCTCATGTCTGTGAGGAACGAGTCAAGCCAAGCTCTAGGACCTGTCATTACTCCTATCTGGGAAGGCCACTGAGAAGTGACTGTCAAATGTCCTGTCACACCTATAGTCCCAACCCCACTTCAGCTTTTGGAAAGCAAACAGCTTTGTGTCACGTGTAAACTCCCTATTTTGGGTTAAATGACCCCTGCTGGTTTTCCAGTAACTCCCAAAAAATAGTGGAAAAAAACTTCCCTGAAGTTTTACACATTAAACTTGACCAGGAGTTCCAAATTCAGGATCAGCCTTGCTGCCTGTCACTGCTCAGCCAAGGTGATAAAAAGCCTTTGGATGAGGATTTTGAAAGCTCTCTTTGCAGCAGTAATTGTGGGAACTTGGATTCTGCAGATGCTGAGTGGCCTGAAACGAATCTTGAAATCACCTTTGGTACAGTTTGCAGCAGATTTCTGAGAGACATCGTGAAGGAAGGAGCAAAACTCAGCATCCCTGGTACTCTGGGTGTCCTTTTAAATTATTTAGCACCAAAATGATATTGTCTCATGGGCACCTCAATGCCAGGTTGGACGGGGCTTGGAGCAACCTGGTCTAGTGGGAGGTGGCCCTGCCCATGGCAAGGGTTGAACAAGAACAGCCTTAAGGTCCTTTCCAACCCAAACCACTGGGATTCTGGGATATGATTCCATGACTTGGGATGAGACTAAAGTGGTCACCCCCTGTGTGCACCTGGAGGGTGACCCCCCTGTAACCTATGGAGCTGGAGGTGCTTTTCCACTTGCCAAATCCCTGTTTAATGTGCTGCCCCGCCATTCAAATTAGAGCTTTATATCAAGTACACCGCTTATTAATTAGCAGCAATAACCATTGCCTTGTAAGATAATTATTTTGCCTAATAACAAAACACTTGCCAGGAAGACTCTGCTTTTCCAGCAGCTCGAGCTTGCCCCTGGCTTTCCTGCTGCTTCCTTTCAAAGCTGACAGCTCTCAGTGTCTTTGGAGAGGCTTTTCCTAGGCAGGGTTGTTGTCACACTGCTCCAGTGATTGCTTCTCTGAGCTACCACATCTCAAAGTGCTCCCCAAAGGCTTTGCTCAGACCTCTTCACACACCTTACACCCTGTAGCTGTGGGGTATTTCAGATATGCATAAGCTATTCCTGCATATCTGGGCTATTTATTTCCTACTCAGCTGTCTGGGTTGTGATGGATTTTGTTTTTCTTTGTTCTCTCTCTCTCTTTCTCTTTTTTTTTTTTTTTATTTATTTGGAGGAGTTTTATTTTATTTGGAGAGAAATTCTCGTAGGGAAGTGCAAGTGGAGAGCAGAGCTGAATTTCAATTCTCACTTGATATGTGGGCTCGGATTATCTAACCTGGCTGGGTTTGAGGCTGTGCTAACAGATTGAAAAGCACTAATTGAGACCTCTGTAGCTAGAAAAATGTATCCTGGGAGATATTCCAGGGTATTTTAGCAGCAATACATCTTGTAGGAATAACTGCAAGTCATCCTAGATTGAAAATAAGAGGTAAAAGCTTTGTTATCTTACCAAAGCAGCATTTGGGAGTGCTGCTGAGGGTTGAGAGCTCAGCTCTGGCCCTGCCTGTCTTTCTGTGCTGCCTCCCACCTGCTGGTACCTCTGCTGAGGTTTCCTCCAGCAGCAAGAAGACACCAAATGGGCATTTTTAGCTTCTTCACTGAACCCCGAGGAAGAGGATTTTTTTTAATTTGTGTTTTTATTTGCACCTTTTCCGTGTCTTCCAGCACCAGAGCTCACACCAGGGGAATTGAAATGCCAACTCAGAGCTCTGTGCAAGCTTTTGAGCTGCTCGGGACATCTGTTAGTGCCACGGGCAGGCTCTGGAGCAGACAGTGCTGCTGACAGCAGACAGGAGAAGATCTGTCTGGACAGTGCTAATCACAGTATCTGGCAGGCTGGTTGTTGGGAGCAGGCACAGATGGCTGCACTCGTTCCCTCCAAGTCATCGTAGCTCGCTAGTATTTTGTGAATCTATCTCGTTTTTAGCGCATTTTATGGCTTTTGCTCTCACCAGGCAAGGGCTGCTGGAGTTTTCCTCTGCAGTGACACCAAGCTGGCTGCTCAGATTTGAGTTCTGCCATGCTGGGGCAGGATTCATTTCTCGGTGTTACCAAAAATTTGGTAAAACCAGTGGCCAGCATCTCCTGCTGTTTAAATGGCTTTTGCCTGAAGGGGTTAACAAGAGAAATAGATCACTCTAGACTGGAGCAGTATTTCTGTATCTCCTTTCATCCCAATCAAAAGATCACTGGGAACTTGATTAGGAAGAAATGTAATTCAGATCATTGATGAAAACACCCTCTAACAGCTTTGCATCTGGAAACGATCCACGAAATACCATTGTTCACCGACAGCTGATTAACAGAACCTCCTTACATAGTCATTAACATACCTGGCTGAGGCCTCTCTAATTATCAGCTGAGTTAATGCTTTCATCAGGGGGATAAGTCAGCCCTCATTCCCAGTGGCTCTGGTAAGGGAAATGGAACTGTGAAGGTCACCCCGCGGTTTTGGGGATGTTGCTCTCACCTCAGCTGGGCACTTGGAGGTTCCCTGCTGCTAAGACCCAAAGAGGACTGTGAAGATCTCAGTTCCTGCAGAACTCCCACATCTTTGTTCCCCAGGTTTATTTTAATTGCTGGGAGAACACCCTATATCCTTTATTACTTCCCAGATGGAAGCAGTGTGTTTTAACCCAACAGCTGCTCTTCAAACATGCAGAACGCTTAACCCCAGGCTGGTTTGGCTTGGAAGGGACTTTAAAGACCATCTAGTTCCAACAAACACAGACGAATCCGTTGTTGATCCCTGTGTGCTAAGTGATGGATACTGGGGGCAGGTGTGACCGTGCAGGGGCTCTCCTGAAGGTCCCAGGGAAGGTCCCAGGAAAGGTCCCAGCTGTTTTCAGTGGGCTCTCCACGGGGCACAGCTGGGCTCATCAGCCAGAGGTGGGGGCAGCTCTGCAAAAATTGTATTTAAGGAAGGGCAAAGGTTGCAGGGAGAAGTTGCTGTTAGTGAAAGAGTGGTAGTGTGGGGTTTGTTGGGCTGGGAGGGCTCAGTTCAAACCTGGTTCCTCCAGGAGCAGGGGTGTTTGGGTGTGCTGTTTTTGCACTTTCACAAAGGTGCTGTGGGATGATCCTCTTCATCACCTCCAAACCTCTGCTCTGCCTTTGCCAAGGTAGGCCTGTGTGTGTGCATGTAAGATGAAATTAAGTCGAGAGGCTCTGCTTGCTGATTAAAATCAGTGTCTATAAATAATTGTAATGTTAAGTGCTGCCTGTGCCCTGCAGAGCTGCCCTATGATGTTTTCTCTTAGTTCAGCACTTAATGGGATCCTTGGGAGTGAGTGTAGCGCAGTGTTTGAGTGGGGCTGACTCACTGTCTGAACCCTGGGGCTGTGGGGTGGTGTTGCTGTTACTCCTTGTTTCACAGTCCAGCTGAACAGCAGGAAATAAGCCTCAAATATGGGAATGTTCAGTGACAAGTTTCTTAAGCACCCTGCCAGGACCCCAGCAGTGCAAGCAGGAGAGCTCCTCCTGTGCTCCATATTCATGTTTCACCCAGTTATGCCCTTCAGCACTTCTTGTTGGCAATGAATGCTCTGGTAAGATGCTTGGAGAACCTCAAGGATTCTCCCAGCATTGTAATTGTTCCGGAACAAGTAAGGGATATCTCCTGGAAAAGGAAGGATGTGGGTTATTTCATAGCTTGGTGTTTTCTCGTTTGAAAGCACTGCTTTTGCAGGCAATTGCACTGTGCTAGCAGAACAAATTTCAGTGAACAGTTGATAAAATTCATAATTAATGAGCTTTGGCTACCACTATGCTGATTCTGTTCAAAATAAGCTCACGTTCAGTGCTTGCTTTTCCCAGATACAAATGAATCTGCCTCTTAGTGGAATCAAATGTCATTTAGACATATGTAGCCTAGGGGAGAAAGTGCATTCTTCAGCTGTTTAGTACCTGTCCCAGTCTGTTTGCAGGGATGTGTTGATTTTGGCCCTCTGGGCACAAAGTAGGAAGAAGAGAAACTTTCTCCTCTCTTCCCCCTAAAATGCTGTCTGTAGGGCAAGATGAATTTGTGTGGGATGAACTCTGAAAGCATGAAATGGATGGAGATGCTGGAGTGAGCTGGCTGTGCTCTTGGATATTCCTGTTTCCCTCTCATTGTTGTCCTCTCCCCTGGAGGGAACATCCAAAGGCTTTTTCTGTGGCTTGCCTGGGGACATCTCTTAGCCAGATAGCAGTGATGGGCTTGGAGGGTTAGGAAGGAGTCACGGGAGGTCGTGATTGTGCTTCTTCAACCAGGTGCTGCAAAGCTCCTGGCAGATATTACAGATATTTGTATGGCTATTGAGGTACCTATGTTGCCTCCTTTTCCTCAAGGCAACGCTTTTTTTTTTTTTTTTTTTTGTCCCCACAAATGGAGAAAACTGGGCTGGGAAAGAGGGAGCTGTAATGAGATGGAGTTTAAGGTCTCTTCCAGCCCAGCCTGTTCTGTGATTGTTCAGGTTGGCAACAGTGGATTAATTACCTGCAGAACATTATAAATCAGCCCTGGATACTCAGGTAACCAGGAGAATGTTCACGAAACAATTAAAGCTGAGAAAAGGTGGTCTGGGGAAGCTTAATTGGTGAAAAATGAAGGAAACCTCAGCAGCCAGCTGCAGTAGGTTAAGACTAGAGGTGTGGTTTGATGCTCACACTTGACAAGCCAGAGCAGGGGCTGTAATCATAAAATCGGCCTTAGATTAGCTCTGCCCTGGTAGAGACAGTGTAGCTTATAATTTTTTATCTAATTGAGTGAGTTGTGGTGAAAATGTATCCCCCAGGGATGTGTCCTCTCAGGGAGGCCAGAGTGTTTTTCCTCTTCCCAGATCTTGGACAACGCGTCTCATAGGAAATTTAATTTATGTCTAAGGAGGTTTAATTTTCTAATAAAATCCCCCCATTTTTTTTTTTTTTTTTTCCCCTACTGTATATTCTGCAAACGTTTGCCCTGCTGTTGGTTTGTTAAGAGAAGCTGGCTATGAGTTGTGTGTGGCTGCCCCTAAATTCAGGTGCTGGGTGGGTGCAGGTGTCAGCTGATGCTGTGAGGACATCCACGGTCACTGAATTGCTGTAACTGAGCCAAAGTGGGGTCAGGCCAGGCCAGGGAGCTGTGTTCTCATGGCTGGCAGGCCCTGGGGGGGCATCACATGTGGATCACTGAAGGGGAGGTTGGCTATAAACCCTGTTGAACGTAAGAAACCCAGCTTTATGTGGGAGCAAAGTGGAAAAGTAATGCTGATTTGGAGTTTTTAAAGACTTTTTAAACTTCTGAGTCTTGGAACTAGATTATTTTTAAGATCCCTTGCCACCCAAACCATTCCATAACATCCTGCATTGGGCTGTCAAGCAAACCTGATTGCTCTGAAACCCGGGAAGGAACATCCCCATTCACCTGCTTTTATTTTGCATCTATAATTTTCCTTTTCATCTGCTTCTTTTTTTTTTTTTTTTAATCTTTAAGGACTTTAAACAATCGCTGAGGTGGAGTGGAGTGTGCAGTGTGGGCAGTGCATGAGCATTTGGTACCTCGCACAGATTTTGCGCAAAGGGTTTAATATTCCTTTAGTATCCCAGTCCCTTTATAGCCTAATGCAGTTTGCAGGGCACAAGAGGAAATCCAACTCTGTACCGGAATTCAAAGGGGAAATAATGAATTGTGGTCTGTTTCAAATAATTAAAGCACGCAGATATTTAGTGATCTATCAAGGGGAATGAGGGAGTAATAAGACACTGTCCAATTTGTTTTAGAGCTGGAGTTGGAGTGCTCTGGTATAAAATTATAACCTCTGTATTAATCACAAGAATGTTCACTGTATCTAGGTCAAATCCACACATGAACCCCCACAAAACTTCTGCTTCATTCAGCTTTTTCATGATTATCTTCACCTTCTGGTNTGTGGTCTGTTTCAAATAATTAAAGCACGCAGATATTTAGTGATCTATCAAGGGGAATGAGGGAGTAATAAGACACTGTCCAATTTGTTTTAGAGCTGGAGTTGGAGTGCTCTGGTATAAAATTATAACCTCTGTATTAATCACAAGAATGTTCACTGTATCTAGGTCAAATCCACACATGAACCCCCACAAAACTTCTGCTTCATTCAGCTTTTTCATGATTATCTTCACCTTCTGGTGCCTTAGGGGAGGTAAAATACCTTTGATTTTAAAGAGGGGAGGAAAAAAGAGGGCATTTTTTATCCAGTTTCTCTTTAGCTTTTCCTTCTTGCCTCTTTTTTTAAAGCAGCAAGGTTTTTCTTTTTAAAAAGGGAGGAAGAAAAGGCTTGTTTTATGTATGTTTTTCACTGAAGGTTGCTCAAATTCAACCCGTTCTATTGTGGTTCTGAAGGAGCCATAAAATTTCATTACTGCTTTTCCACAGAAACCAATTTGAGTGTCCAAGGCTCGGTCTTGCGGTTTAAAGATCTCTCTCTAGAATCAGTGTGTGCCTCTTTCCCATCCCTGCGTGGCTGCCAGGTTCAGTTCACGTCTACTGAAGTATTTCTTTGGGGACTGAAACCAATTAAAACTGTGATGAATTAGAGGCTCTGCCTTTGGGTTAGCTCTAAATCTTGGCTTTGTGTGCATGAGCATCCCACTCTGTAGGTGACTGTGAGGTTGGCTATGCTCTTTCTCAGTCTGATTTATACAGAGAATGATGAAGAGGGAGCTCTGTGGCATCAGTAGCCTATTTTTAGCTGAAAATTGGAAAGGTGGTTGGTTTTTTTTTAGGGGTTCTGGTCCGCCTTTTTTTTTTTCCCTCTCTGTGGTAAATATTGCTGAAGAATCAAAGTGGCCATAAAAAGAAGAAACAAATAACTCACTTTTACCTCCTCTTTTCTCCTTTTATGTTAAAGCTCTTAATATCAGATTGCTTTGGAAATGTAGCATCTCCTCAGGTTGGAGGTGCTAGGAATAGTTCCTGCCTTGGATTTGGCAGCATTCCGCTGGTGTGACCTGCAGTGTAATGTACATATTGTTACCCAAAAAATTACCGAAAATACCCAGAGGGTCACATGCTCCTAGGTGTGTGTAAGGCTGGGTTTTACTGAGCCTTACACAGAGCCTGGAGCTGCACCTCACATTTCTGCCACATGCCGATCAAAAGTACTTGGAGCTGTAGGGCCGAGCTGGCATAATTTGGAAACATGGATCCTATTTCCAAATTATTCCACTGAATCGTTTGGAAGGACCTTAAAGCCCATTTCTTTCCGTGGGCAAGGAACTCCTTCCACTATTCCAGGTTGCTCCTGGCCTTGGACACTTCCAGGGATCCAGGGGCAGCCACAGCTTCTCTGGGCACCCTGTGCCAGGGCCTCCCCACCCTCACAGGGAACAATTCCTTTCCTATATCCCATCCATCCCTGCCCTCTGGCAGTGGGAAGCCATTCCCTGTGTCCTGTCCATCCATGCCTTGTCCCCAGTCCCTCTCCAGCTCTCCTGGAGCCCCTTTAGGCCCTGGAAGGAGCTCTAAACTCTCTCCCTGGATCCTTCTCTTCTCCAGGTGAACATTCCCAGCTCTCTGAGCCTGGCTTCGGAGCACAGGGCCTACGGTCATGTTAAAACACTGCCCTAAGATCTCTTTGTTCTTTTAGAGAGTGTAATTTGACTGAGAACGGAAATCCATCTTGACTCGCGTGAGCCTTGATCCTTGCACCAGATTGCTGCAGCTGCTGGGCACTGCCACAAGCCCTGACCCTTTCCCCCTCTAAGCGTCTTCCTGTCCTGTCCCTGAGGGATTGCTCGTGTTCCTGAGGGATCCATCCCCTCCTCTGGAGCAGAGTGACACCATGGCAGGCTCCATTTATCTGCTGAAGGCTTGATTAAAGTCGAGAGGACTCTGGTGGAATTGCTGCTTGTTCCCCCATGTAATTCTGAGCAAAAACTGCTCATGGAGAGCCTGACACAGCACTTGCCTTGGCACAGCTGCTGCCTTGCCTTGCTGGATCACACAAGTGGCACTGGATGCTCATCCCTTGGGTCTCCCATGTGTCCCTTCTGGGCTGCTTCACCTGTTCCCAGTGAGGAATTCTTTGCTTTTCTTACTTGCCAGTTGCAGGTAGGGCTGCTCACCTTTCCCCCGGGGCAGTGGAACAGCCTTTGATCAGAACAGACCCTTCTGACAGCAGTAGTCTGAATAAATAACTTTGCCTCATTGCCTTTCCATTCTGATTTTGCTTTCCCTGGAGATCTGCACTCTCACCATCACCAAGAAAACACATTTATTTTTGAATGTGTAGCTAAGCTGGCAGCAATGTAACACCTTTTTCAGCTCTTGCTTGGTGTAACTGCAAGAATAAATAGCTCCTTTCTCTTTCTAGTCTTGGGAATATTTGAGCTTCCCGTGACTTTCCAGTTAAACTTTATTTAGATGGAATTGGAGCCACGTGTTGTTTGCATCTGACCTGAAGAGATTTTTATTGCTCTGGAGCGATAACTACCAAGGGGAAACTGAAACCCCCAGAGTACAAACCCTTGTCACAGACACAAGGAAAGGCAGAGCTTTGCTTCCATTGGGAAACCAAGGACTTGGGAGATGGAAATGGCCACAAGGGGCTTCATGAAGCCCAAGGTGTGGGAAGTGCAGCAGGCAAGGAAGGAGCAGCAGCCTGCTGCTCTGAAAGGGCTTTGTCGTGCTGGAGAAGCAGGAACAGAGGTGCTCGTAGTGGCTTTTCATCAACTGGAGGAAAAATTGGAGCTTGGATGTCCCATCTTGGACTTGCCCGAGACAGGGGCTGAGCCTTGGTAGCTAAAACTTTACATGACTGTGGTTAATGGGGTGAAAACTGTGCAATTGGGTGGGGAGAGAGGTGCAAAGAGGTGTTTCCCCCTTACAGAAAGATGGTTCAAATGTTAATATTAAGGATTTGGGGATTCAGCAAGTCACCCCTTTCTGAACTTTCAGTCTCAACCCTCTCCCTGAAGTTACCTAATTCCCTAATTAATTTCCTGAAGGGCAATTAATGGTGTAAGGCTGGAAAGCCAGCAATCCCCTCTGCTGGAGCCATTCCACGTGGACCACCTCTGCTTGCTGAAACAGGAGACAACCTGCCCTTTTGACTGCATTTCCTAGCAGGTTTCTGGGATTTCTTTTTCCCCTTTCTCTGGCCTCCCACATGGAAAATAATCCTTTCAACATGCAGATGGCAGCTCCCTTCACAGAGGGGCAGGCTTGTGCAGAAGGCTGAATTTTTACTTTATTCATAGAGCATGTGTGCATGCTGCTTGCAGGGTGTTACTCTCAGTATTATGTTAAAAATAGCTGGTGCTAAGCTTCTAATTCGTAACCTTTTTTTCTTTCTTTTTTTTTTTTTTTTCTCAAGCTCCTGATTTCAGAGGCATTTGTGATTTATGATGTAAAACTTCCCTGTGGTTGAGGGAGCTGGTCTAATTTTCCATAAAATATCTACAGCTTGCTTATGAAACTGGGTTCTGATGATTTAAAACCTGAAAATGCTTAGGTTGTTTTGTATATCTGCCACAGTAGGCACTGGGTTGCCATGTCCTGGTGCCTAAACCCACAGGATTCATAGAATATCTTGAGGTGGAAGAGGTTCACGAAAGATCATTAGACCAGCTTTAGTTAGTCTCGAGAGAGCAGCAGTGCTGTTACTGCACCACTGAACATTCTGGTCATGAGTGGGAGAAGTAAAATCCTCCCGTACAGTTAAAAGATGGCATGGGGGGGTGGGGAAAGTGTATTTTTTATATCTTCTAGCCTTTCTCCAGTTATTTGTATGGCACAAGTGGCCTTTGGCACAGCATGCTGCTGCTCTGCAGGGTGAATGAGGAAGTGGGAGGGAGAAAAGAAAGAAAAATGAGGGGTTTGTTTGAAGCCTTCCCCCTGAGTCTGGTCCCACTTCGTCTGATGATTATTAGGAGCCTCCTGCCCCGGCTTTCCCTTCTGCTGGAACTATGGAAAACAAAAAGAATCCTAAAAAGCAAATGGCTCGGGCTGAGCTCATCACACCGGGATGCTGATTCTACACTGGCCCAAAAGGCTTTG
>VYZR01014458.1:0-22434 GCA_013400675.1 Oxylabes madagascariensis
AAAAAAAAAACCACAACGGACAGAGATTTGGAATAAAATTTCCAAAATGCCACTGGATGCAAAAAGTCATGTTGGACCCTAAATTCACTGCAGTATTTTAAAGCTGGATGCATAAAATCATAGAATTTAGGTACAGCTGATAATAAAGCTGTGGTAGTTTCAGTTTATTGGAGTAAACACCCCACAAATATGTATTTTATATAAATATATATATATAATCTCTCATTCAGAGGTAGCAAAGGGGAATTCCCAGGGGTTCTGATAACTTGGTTCAGAACACACCTGGAGTTTGGGTGCTTATCTCACTCTAAAAATGTCAAAACTTCCTGAAAGAAGTCAAAACTTCACAAGTGCCTTGGAGCCTTTTAAATATTTTAAGTATCTTTAAATATCTTTGGGTGTGAAACCCTCGTGTTGTGGGGGTGTGAGTTGAGTGGGAGAGAAAGGGAGTGAGGACAGATTTTTTTATTCCCATAAGAATATAAAGAGTTAATTTTTGCTGGGTTTTGTTTGTTTTCTTTTCCCTTTAATAATGTAAAACTGGTTGTGGGGTTTTTTTTTCCCTGCAAACGATTCGTGTAATTTGATATTTCTATTTTCACCTTTCTTACTCAATCAGCCTGAGGAGCGGATCACTAAATTTGAGATTTTATTTGCTGACACCATCTGTGAATGCTGCTCAGGGGTCTCTGTGGTAGCTGAGGAGGGAGCAGGGACCAGCTCAATCCAGAAAATCCAAATTGCCATGGAGTGAGTGGGCTGGAGCAGCTGCTCTGACCACCCCACCCCGCAAGAAAATCACAGCTCTGCAGGAGAACACGCAGATTATCAGCTCCCTTTTGCACAGAGATGAATATGCAAAGGAAATTGAAGCCATAATTTCAAGTCAATTGAACTTTCTGATGCTCCGAATTCTATTTCTTGTTAAAACAAATAACAAGCACAAAATAAAAAAAAAAAAAAAAAGGAGTTGTTATTAAGTTAAATTCTAAACAAAATCTAACTTGAGTCAGTCAAAGCATTCTGGTTTCATTCTGACTTCTTCAAATGTGATATATTGTGTAATGTAATATCTAAATAAGAAAAAAAAATGGACATGCTTTAGTCTTTTACAAACTGTTAAAATGCACTTTTTTCCCCAGCAGGAGATTTCAGTGCCAATGAAATGACATTTTCCAGTAGAAAGATGTTGAATTAGAAATGTTTGATTTACTTGGTTACTGTTTCTCCTATCAGGAATTAAATACTGGGTAATTTGTGTCTAATTTCTTGCTTTCTGACAAATGGTACCTGCTGAGGCAGGAGAGTTTGTCTGATCCAGCCTCAAATGTGCTGTCACTTTTAGCAACCTGTACCAACATATTCTTAATAAACTGCTTGTGAAGAGATGGTAATTTTACTAAAAAATTGCATTTTTCCCATAAATTTACAATTCAGCCAATATTAAACCTCCACTTAGCCTCATATTCAGGCCATGCCCAGCAAATCCTGATGTGTCTGAATTTTGATGTGTTTTTCAGCTGATCTTTCTCCAGTGGGCGATGATTACATTTTTCTGTCACCTAAATCTGGGAAATGTATTAAATCAAATAATGTCTGACCAGAGAGAGAGAAGCTGGCTCCAGAACTGGCACTTGGAGTCCTTGGAAATGGGGAGCTGAGTTCAGAGGAGCTGGAACATGAAACTCCAGAATTTTGTGCCCTGTTCTGTGTTTGGCTCTTGGGATACATTTACAGATCCAGAGCTTCCCCAGACATCAGATCAGCACTACACAAGAGCTTTATTTTTCCTACTCAGTGCCCACCATGGGGGGATTTATGGGAATTTTGGTTAAAAGAAGCTGCAGCTCTGCTTTCCAAAGTGCTGAAGTAAGGAGAAGAGCTGTCCTGACCTTTTAAAAGCACACTGCTACTAATCCAAGGGCAGGCGGGATGTTCTCCCCTGTCATGGTTCACGGGCATCATGTTCCACAATTCCTTGACAATCATCCAGGAACAGGCAGCAAGGCTCTGATTCCAGCTGCTGCTCCCTGGAGAAGGGTCCTGGGGGGGTTTTGACTGAGCAGTGGGAGCTGAGCCAAAATGAGGGGCTGAGAGGATCCTGGGTGGATCTGGTTGAAGCTCAGAGGATCCTGGGTGGATCAGAAGCAGGTTCCTCTCTCTCCACTCTTTGCTGGGGAGGTAGAAGATGGGAAAGTGGGCATATATAAAATACAAGCAGGAAGTGAAGAACAGAAAACGCCCGACCCAGAAATGTGTATTTGCAACCNGCATTTGGCCTTGAAAAAGAACAGAACACTTTTTGTGCAGGAGCTCTTCCAAGGTGGAATCCTTCAAAGAATGTGCATGGAGAGTTAATCTTTTGTGGGAAAATAAACATAACCCTTGACATCTGCACCTCTCCTGGGGAACAGGCACTGAGCACCCAGTGCAATGGGACTGACAACAAAACAAGGCAGGTCTGGGCACTGCTGAATTCCCACTCATGGGAATTAATGCCAAGGGATGGCTGGGAGAAAAAAACCCTCTCCTTGGAATGGTTTTCGCTGCAAAAGAAGCATTTTCTGTGACACTCTGTGCCTGCTGCACACTTGTGGGATAAACATTTCATGAAAATAGAAGTGTGATCTCTTCCACCACTTCTTCCACACCTAATTGCAGTCCGCATGTTGGGATGGCTTTTGTTCCTCTCCTTAAGATGCTGAACATCCAAGGTTTTCTCCGTGCTGAACTTCCCCGACTTGGAGCTTTTTATAAAAAAAGTCACATTTTCCTGTGGAAATGTTTGCCATGCCAGGATTAAAGACAAAACAGTGTGAACAGGCAGTTTGGCATGCTGTAAAATCCAGGAAATAAGGCAAGATCGGGAGCTTTTTGACAGCAAAATCTGTGAATCACCCACCAAATATTCTGGGGGTTGTTTTGAGGTTTGTGGCTGGAGCCTGGTTGCTGTGAGAGCAGAGGGGGAGATGAAAGAGAGCTCAGGGTAAAGCATTTGCTCCTGCCAGGCAGATGCTGGTGAGAAGTGATGTTTGGAAATGCAGCACAAGCAAAGGCTCCAAAATCTCTGGGATTTTTGGGAGGCAACAGCCCAGTTCAGTGGGGTCACCCGGGTGGTTTCGTAACGCTGCATCCTTTTAGGTGGGCTGGGACAAGCCACACGTGGGTGGGTGGAACTCGATTTTAGAAGAGAAAACTTGAAGAAATCAGCTTTTCTAAAGATATCCCATGATCAGAGATGATATTTTTGACTTCTGTATCACCTGAAAGAGCAGCAAGAGGACTGGGGGAGAGGAGCTCCATGGTTTGCAGAAGAAAGCTCCAAATCCCAAGCTCTGGGAGGAGGAGGAAAATCTGGGCTGGTCTTGTTACTATTTTAAGTGATGGGCTTGGGTAGTAGATCTTATCCCCTTTAATTTTCTTAGTGGGAGAGAATTTAAGCAACCAAACATTTGTTCATGTCATTATTTAATGCGATTGATCAAGCCCTTTACAAAAATCTCTTTAAGGGAAACCATTAAACATGCTAAGCTCCAAGTTCATCTGACACAACAATGGTCTTTAATTAAAATTTAAATGAGGGCTTATTGATATCTTGATCATAACAAAAGACTCAGCCAATGCCAGGCTCCCTGCAGCTCTGATTTTTGATGAACTTTAGCAGGCCTTCTTGCAGTTCTGCACAGAAAATCATCTGTGCTGTAAAATCCTCCCACTGAGTAGCAAGTGGGTTTTGATTTTTATTCTGAGTTGGTGTTTTTTTCTGTTCATGGGATGAGACTTATTAAGTTGATGCTTTCAGGTTAATAATATTTGGCTATCTGACAACTTGAACAGCATATTTTGGAGATGCAGGAGGGAGCAGAAAGTGGCTGCCTGGGGGAATGAGATGCAAAATTTTTCACTTCTGAAATGCTATTTAATATTTGAGTGATGTCAAATTTTGTGTCCATATTTATCTGCTTGGCAACCTGTCCAAGAGTAGGGGCTATTAATACACCTGCTGGTAGATCAATGACCATTCTGGAAAAATTAATATTCACTTGGTTTTAATTGACTTTGGTTTTATTGAAGGTGGTGTGGAAGAAGATGATTGGGATTTTTAATTACTGCCCACATTTAGCAATGAGTCCAATAAAGGAGAAGAGCAGGAATACAGTTGGGATTTTAGGAAAGCTTCAGTTCTACTCTCCTGATATTTCTATTCTGGGAAAAAATAGGAACAAACGCTTCAAGGTTTGGGCTTTCCAGTCTGGCAATTTCCTTAATGCCTGAATTCATTTAAAGTAAGAGGACAGAGGACCAAAAAACAACAAAAAGCCAGCAAAAAGCTATTTTTTCCTATTTCTTCATATTTAAACTGATAATATTTAAGCTAATTGTTTCTGGAGGAGTACAGACAAATCAATCTATGACAAAATGTGTCAGATTTTCCTCAAAAAGTCTAAACCGGTGATGGAGAAGAGAAATTCTAAGTTTCTTTGACACCTGCACCTCACTTGTGGAACAACAAAGAGTCATTAGGACTTTTTAATTCTCCTTAGTTAAACAATAATTATCTCAGATGAAAAATTTGAGAAAAATTGTTGGTTTTAGTATGGAAAAAATAAAGAACTTGAGAAGAGCGTGTGTGGGGAAAGGGAAGCAAGGTGAGGCTGCTCACATCCAAATTGCAGAATTCCCAGAGGAGAGGAGCTCAAGATGATGGAAAAGAGTCTGAAATTAAATGATGGGGTTTTCAAAGCAGGAAAAACTTTGTATAAAAGCCTCCATAATGTCAGCTTTCCTGAGTGATGAATTAATTCGTGTTCAGCCCCGGGTTTTGTGTTCAGCACAGCGCACAAACCCGAGTTTTGGAGGGGGGTGATGGCCTCAGGGTGTTGTGGTGCTGGATGAAAAGCTGCTGGGAGCCCAGGGCAGGAGCTATCCCTGTCCTGCACGATCCCAGCTTCCCTGCTGGGGCTCCTTCCATCCTCAGCATCAGTCATGAGGTGGCACTCTTCTCCCAGCAGAGATGCCTTGGAAGTGAGTGTGTGTCTAAGGGGATTAAAGAAAAAATAAATAAAGCAGCAATGCCTGGAAAATATTGTCGAGGGATAATTGCAAAAGTTGCTTTGGGAATGTCTGGGCAGGGAGGCCGTGAGGGACCAGCAGGGTGTCGTGTGGTTGCGGCAGGAATGGATTATGTGAAGGATGCACCTTGCTGAGCTCTCTCTGAGCTACAGGATGGTGCTTTCCCTGATTTCCTTCTGTCATGGATTTGAGGAGTCATGACACCAGCTGCAGCCCATGTTCTCCTGCATGACAAGCACGATGCCACAGCCTCTCTGCTGCAGCTTTTATTGTTGTTCCCAGAGCACTGCTGGCTTGGAACCCCTCCTTGATCCAGGCACTGTCCGAGGAGCATTTGGCTAAACCTGGGCATCTCACTCCCAGGGGTCCTGCCTCACCAAAGTCAAGGCTCCCAGGCTCAGAGGTAAATAGGAAAAAAACTAAACCCGTGCATTTCCGGCTAAAACCATCTGTCTCCAATGTTTCATGTCAGTGTTTAATGAGAAATTTTACAATTTCCTGATTCTGGCCCCAGCCAGCAGCAGCTCAAACCAGCTGCATCTTCCACGGGGATTTTGTTGCTCCCCACTGCAGACCTGACTCAGATCTCCACAGTTTTACTCCTCCATGGGATCCTTGCTAATTCCCAAGATATCTGCTCATTGAGCCTTGGTTTAATGTTTTGGTTTTTGGGAAATTCCTTTCCCAGGAAACTTACTGTAAACAAGAGAGATGTTTTTGTAGCTGTACCTATGTTAATCCATTCTTTCTCACAGGAGAGGTTTCTTGATGAACATCTGTTTTAACCAATGTGATTGAAGAGGTTTGCCTTTGTTTCACCAATCAAATTGGTCTGTCTGAAATACTATATAAGAGAGTCAAATCTCAAAAATAAAGGTTCACCTTTTCTAGCCTTCTGATCAAGAGTATGTGTTGTTGTTTGATGCTCAACAGCAACAGAGCAGCATCCCCTGGCTCCTGTTGGGCTCCTAAGGTGTGTTTAACCTCCAGGGTGGGAAAGAGAAATAAAATTTGGTGTGGTCTCTTTGAAAACTTCCCAAGTCTTTAGACAGGACAAGGGGAATGGCTTCAAACTGACAGAAAGTGGGGTTGGATGGGATATTAGGGAGAAATCCTTCCCTGGGAGGGTGGGCAGGCCCTGGCACAGGGTGCCCAGAGAAGCTGTGGCTGCCCCTGGATCCCTGGAAGTGTCCAAGGCCAGGTTGGACAGAGCTCTGAACAACCTGGGGTAGTGGGAGGTGTCCCTGCCCGTGGAAGAGGCTGGAACAAAATGATTTTTAAGGTCCCTTCCAAGCCAAACCGTTCTGGGATTCCATGATTATAAGCACATGGTGACACTGAGCGAAAAATCACCACAGAACACCGTGGTGTGACAGGATTAAATCAGCCAACCCAGCGAGTGAATCTGTTGCACCACCACAGTGCAGAAATGTTTGGGGTTCTGTGTTTTTGGTGAAGTCTAATGGCATTTCCTCACTTCCTCCCTCTCCCCACTCACAAAAACATTTGTAGTGCTGAAAGCTTCACTCGATTTCTAATTTGGGAAGGTGCTGTGGCAAAGCTCATAATTCTTTTTCTGCAGTTTAGCAGGGTAGTGTTACACAATTTGGCTACAAGAAATCCCTGTAATAAATGACAGCTCTTTCAGCCTCTTGGCAGTGTAAGGCCCAGCCATCAGTCTTGTGAATGTTCCCATAACCATTGAAAAGTTGAAATAATTTGGAACTGTGGNATCTGTGGAAGTGCCCAAGGCCACTGGGACAGGGGAAGGTGTCCCTGCCACGGCAGGGGTGGCACGGGTTGAACTTTGAGGTCCCTTCCCACCCAAACCCTTCTGTGCTCCCCTACACTCTGAAGCGGGATTCCCTTGTGAGCAGGCTGCTTGTGGTCGGTGCCTCCTGGGCCCACCAGTGATTCCATCATCCAAAATTCCAGCCAGCCAAAGGGTCCAAAGTTTCCAACAAGGCAATGACCCAAACCAAGCTTCACAAAAGCCCAAAGTATCTTCTTGCTGCACTACTTGGCTTTCAGAAGGGAGTGGATTCATTCTGGATGACAGCAGGTAGCAAATCTCTCGACGGGAATGGAATCACTCCTCAGGATCCCATTTGGGATCTTTGGGGAGTTTCTCCAGTTTTTTGTGTGGCTGCTTAATCACACGGATGTTCCTGAATGCAAATGTGTCAGAGTGACAACAGAAAGAACTTTTCAAAGGAAACAACCCCAAGATGAGGATGCCATGACTGGTGTTAATCACCTCTAGAAGGTTTAATTCACCTCATGAATAACATGGCAACAATCCCACAGCTTTCCACTATATCCTGTGCCGTGTTCAAGCCCAACCAGCCTGGCCTGCTGCTGTTGTGTGGTACCTTGAACTAAATTGCTGTGAACAATTCTCTCCAAAGAGGCAGCACAGGCAGAGCCCTGACACTGCAAAACTCCGGGATAATGCTGGAGCTTGTTGCTAACAGGAGAAAGATGGAGATTAGGATGACAACCGCAGGAGAAAATCCACTTTGCAGCCTTTTTTTACCCTGTCATCTGTAGGAGAGAGAGCTACAAGCACAGCTGATGAGGTGTGATGCTTTAGAGGAGGAGAGTTTGGATTTGCAAGGAGCTTTGAATGTCTTGTTTTCCCACCAGCGCTGCCATCTCCCTTGATAAGCTCATTTCAAAAGTTAATGGACCAGATCCTTCCCTGTGCTAATGCTGCGTTGTGCTGCTTCAGAGGGGCAAAACAGCATTAAAGCAGTCTGTTCCTGCTCCTGCAGCTCTCCCCCTGTCCCAGGAAATATGGATCAGCCAGAAAGGATCATCCAAAAGCCCAGAGTCTGGAGCAAATCCTTCTGGGGAAGGAGTGGGGTGACAGGTGTCACCACCCCCTCTGGTTCTGAGTGGGGCTGTAGGCTGAGGGCAAAAATGATTTTACAAGCTGCTGAAGGAACAAATATTCCCAGGACTGGAAGAGCATTGAAAGAGTCCAAGTTTTGGCATCACCACCACTCCTCCAGCCAAAGTGGGTCCCCGCTGCTTTGGACTGCACGCTCAGAAGGAGGCGTGAAAAACAGTGAGGGATAAATTCCTTGCTGCTAATTCCCTCAGCTGTGCTGGCTAAACAGACAATTCCCTCTTTTTTTTTTGTGGTCAGTGCTGAGCAGGGCACCAGCTGCTGTTGGGGTGTGAGGGGGAGGAGGATGACCCAGCAACTTCAACTTCAACTGGACAATTTCAATTTTAATCTACTGCTCTAAGTCAGGCTCCGAGCCAGGGAGAGACACTGAAAGAGGGACTGTGAGAGCCCAAATGCTGCTCTGTCTTTGGCTCACCCTTCCCATGAGGATACAAACCAACCTGACCACAGCAGCTAAATCGGGACCAGCAGTGAATAGACAATCATTACACCCAGCAATGGCTCAAACCTCCTGCAGCTGGATTCTGCCACCATTCAGATTCCAGACAGGCCATCTGCTCTCCAGAGTCACACTGAATGTTTTCCACACGAGAGCTTAAAGGTTATTGTTGCTGTTTTTCTACCGAGGGAAGAATTTCATCGGAATTAGTCCAGAGTTAAAGATTTTGGACAGGTCTCAAGAACAGCTTGGGGGTTCCCCTGCATTTCAGGTCAATCGACTTTGGACCCTTCTTCATCTCCTATCTGGGCAAGGCAACAGAGGCCATGAATCCACAGATCCAAGCCATGCTGAATGCCAAACACCTCACCTGCCATTTCATCTCCAGAGAGAATGAAAACCTGTGCTTGTTTGCAAGGTGATCATTCTGTGAGGCCCAAGCAACTGTGGGTTGTTTACATCTTGGGGAAAGGTGGTCAGATTAGAACTTTTCTGTTTGTACAGAGGTGAGACTGAGGAAAAAACTCCTATGACAACTAAAACTCAATAGTTGCCATCAGAAGTGCCAGATATTTTTGACCTCGTCTTTTTAATCCAAACACAAAATAGAATGGATCAAAGTTTTAAAAAAATAGCCATCACAACCAGCATACAATTCTGCTGATGAAGGGAAGGGATGGACCTCTTCTGATATAAAAAAACCCTTTATTTCCTTTTTCTTTTTTGTCTGTTCTTTTCTCTTTCCTCATCAAAGGATGACAGAATGTCAGACTGACACACCATCAGGTGTAATCCTGAGCTGAGTGAAGGCTGTAGTTTGATTAAGGGGCTCTGACAGGTTTTGAAACAATGAGTGAATGAACCTGCAGGATTTAATTCATTACAAGTGTAGGTGCTGCATAATGCAGTTCTCATGAACCTTTCCTGCTGTAGCAGCTGGGGCATCCCTGCACCTCCCGATCCAGCAGAATTCAGAGGGACTGAACAGGGCTTGTGAAAGGGCAGATAATGAGGTGAAAATTCAGGGAGGTGGATTCAGCAAATGAAGCCCTGCAGTGATCTGACAGCTGCTGAGAAAGCTGTGTGGAAAAGGAGCTGAAAACTCTCCCAAAACACTGAGTTGCTTTGAGATTAATTCCTCATCTCTCAGCTCAGATCAGTGGCACAACATGAATAAACCACTGTCCCTTGACAAAGCCTTCCACAGGGGGCTGCTGCAAAAAACTTGTCGAAACTCAGTTAAGTTGATTAAAGCCCACGATGCGTCAGCACAGACACAGAGCTCGAGGTGAACAGCTGTAGGTCAGCACTGAGGGGATTTTTTCCAATTAAAGTATTAAAATTTCCTTCTTCTGTGTCCAGTGTGAGGGGTTTAGCAGCTGGGTGGGAATCAGGCAGTGGATTAGATCTAATTACTCTTGGCTGTAATAAATCAGGGCTCCGGAGGGCAGCTAAGGAGATGGGATGGCCTTGTGGAACCTCCAGGGGGACATTTGGATCATGCATTGCCCATTGCCTTCAGTATTTTGGCTAGAACACTTTGAACACATCAATACCCAAGTATTTTTCCATTCATCCAGCACCAGGAAGGACTCGTCCCTAGTTTGATTTTTTTTTTTGTTCTGATGGAAATTCAGGTTTGGATCAGTGGGCTCACTGTGGAACAGACAAAACTTTTGAGAGGCTTTGCAGACAGGCAAAACATCATCATAAATACAGGTGTCTCCTGGCCCCAGAGAGAAGGGAGGCTCAATCCTCTGGTAGAAGTGAAGGAATCTCTTTTTCATTCCTGAGAGTCGACTTCAGCAGCACCCACGCACTGTTCCTTGTGTTGGAAACTTTAATAACTTCACTTGAAAATCCTGCCTTTTTGATGGCAGTGGAAATAACATGACTTTTAAACAAGTAGAGGAGACTGTCATTGAAGTCGAGCCAGCTATGTGGGAGTCAGATGATTAAGGTAGATGTGGTGTAGGAGGGGAGAAATACTATCATTTGGAAAAAAAAATACTGTATTTTGAACAGGTTTAATGTTCTCTTCCAGGAAAGTGGGGTTGTTATTATTAAGAGCATTACCAACATTAGATGCAGGGCTTGATTCTCTGTTGATGTGCCTCGGCTGTAATTGTTCCCATCCATGCAAATTGCCTAAAAATGAATCTCAGTTATCACTGAGCTGTGCAGCTGAAGTCTGGGGGAGCTGTGTGCTCACTTTTTCAGGTGTGGAAACAACGAGGCAGAGGGTGAGATGGGAAGGAGGGATCTGCTCTCTCCACCTGGGCTATGTCAGTGTCTGTGTCACGCCAGGGATCCATTTCTGATCCTGTCAGAAAGTGTTCCATTCCTGGGGCCCCATCTGAGTTTTGTCTCAAGGCTGTGTGATGCTGTTCCCTTATTTTTTGGGCAGATGGTGCTGCTCCAGCAAGGATAACTCAGCACATGCCCAAAGCTGGCTCCAGAGGAGCTGGAGCATCTGGAGGACAGAGGCAGCAAAGTTGAGTTGATGCTGAAAGGTTCTATTCTTGTTTGAAGCAGGAGGATCCACCTCTGAATCCACAGCCCCTCTGCTCCTCTCTCTCCTGCCGACCCTGCTTTTTGGAGCATGGCACCTGTACTGGGCTTGTCCCTGTTTTCTCTCTGTGGGATCAGCCCAAAGCCAAACGAGGCCAAAAGACTCTGATCTGAGCATTTCCCCTGCTCACAATCTTACTCCAATGTGGAAGAAAAGGGCATTGTGGAAAATTTGGGCGTTCAGACTCAGAACTTGAAGTACTGCTCACCTGGTATCTTTTTTTTTCCTAATCCAATGGTCATGCATTCCATTGTTCTAACATGAGACAGAGGGGAGGAAGCAGAAAACCTGCACCAACCCCGAATAAATAGAATATCTGAGATAGACTTAGTGGGGTGTCTTTTGGTCTGGATGTAAAATGTCAGTGCAGTGATTATGCAAAATCCCTGGTGATGACATGATTAGACTTGACTCAAAGCAACAAATCTTTCTGCTGATTTAGGGAACTCATGTGCTCTCACATGCCCTGAAAACTGCTCCAACTCAGGACCTTGGCATCTTGAGACAAAAACTGCCCTCTGGGTAGCAGCAATACCTCGTGTTTTACCACTAAGAACACCTTCTCTACCAGAAAATTTCCTTTTCTCCTCCTTGACAGACTTGTACAACTTTTAAATTGGTAGGAAGATAAACCCTAATTTGTGCTCAAAATGCTTTGCAAAGAGCAGGTTCTTCCTTTCTCAGCACAATTCTTGGTCTCTGAGTCTGCAGTAGAGGAACTGGTTGACCTTAAACCATAACCCAAATGACAGCCACAAGGCGCTCTGTGCTAGCAAGTGAATTTTGATTTATATCAATCCCTCTGCCTTTCTCCAACCTTTCTTCCCACACATCCACAAAAAAGAGTTAGAGGACCCTGTTAATCATTTTGCCTGGGATTTGAGTGACCATGTGTATTTGAGTGGCCTCAAATTCCTGGTGTTTATTGCAATCTCATGAACTCAGAGGTTTTCCAGCAATCTGTGGTTCAAAACTTGCTGAGAAAATTACATTTCTTCCTTGACAGCTTCCAACTGTTCCCAGGGTCTCTTTAACACCAGGCCTTCGGGCTCACAATAATGAAAAAAGCAAGATTTTACAGCCTGGAGAACAGAAGGGAACTACCCCAGCACAAATAATACTTTTTTACAAGATTTCCCAGCCTGAGCTGACTGTAATTACACGACATCTATGGAAAACACAGTTGCTGCCTAATGTCACCACCTGCTTGGAATATCCTCTTTATATCAGCATGGTTTCATCATTTCCTTGTAGTGTGATGCCACGGGGTCTCATGATAAAGACTTTATAACACATATAATATAAACACCAGCATGGATTAATGGCACAACCTGCATTTTCTGGGCTTTCACGGCCCCAGTTACACACTAAGTGTCATTTTTGTGCCACTACACCTGCTCCTCCTGCTGTTTTCTTCTCCTTTTGTCCAAACAACCTGCAGGTATGTTGTGTATTTTGTCCATTTAAGTAAGTTACGGTCATCCTCGATGAAATTGCTTTAAAATGGATTTTTCCTTATCTTCTCCAGTCCTGCAGTAAGTAGAATAGTGCAGATAAGGTTTCCTGTGCTGCGTGGTGCTGTGTTCACCTGGAAGATGTCTGGCTGAAGGGCACTGCTCTCCCTGTGATAGCCCTGAGCTGGCTTTTTTGGGGAATGAGGCTGAAGGATGCTGCTCCAGCTGCCTCAGCACTGCCTGGAGTTCTGAGGATTCCATGGGGTCCCACAGGTGTGATCCCTCCTGCATCCCTGAAGGACAGTGCACACATTTTGGTGTCCTCACGTCTCCCAGGTACCTGGGGGAAACTGAGGCTGTGCTGAGGGAGGAGAGAGGGGCCTGGTTACCTGACAGGGATGGTATGGATAAAATGTTGTACAATCGTGGAATGGTTTGGGTTGGAGGAGGCCTTAAAGGTCATCCAGTGCCACCCCTGCCATGGGCAGGGACACCTTCCACTGCCCCAGGCTGCTCCAAGCCCCAATGTCCAACCTGGCCTTGGGCACTGCCAGGGATCCAGGGGCAGCCACAGCTGCTCTGGGCACCCTGTGCCAGGGCCTGCCCACCCTGCCAGGGAACAATTCCTGCCCCAGATCCCATCTAACCCTACTCTCTTCCTTTTACTTTTTAATTCTTTCACCTTTTTCCTCAGTCACACAGATCCCCTTTACTCCTGGTGCAAATCGGACAAGAATTTTCACCTCTGTCTTGGCGGCTGCTGTCGCATCCCTGGGGATTTGTTTCATCCCCCAAAAGATGAACAGACTCATTTGGTGCTTCCCTCACTCTGGTTTCCATGTCCCAGTGGATAAAGCTGGAAATCAGAACTGGATGAAGAGCAAGGGTTTGTAGCCCTGGCTTAATATTTTGGTTTTGGGAAATTCCTTTCCCAGGAAACTTTTGGTAAACAAGAGAAATGTTTTTGTAACTGTACCTATGTTTATCCATTCTTTCTCACAGGAGAGGTTGATGAACATCTGTTTTGACCAATGTGATTGAAGAGGTTTGTCTTTGTTTCACCAATCAAATTAGTCTGTGTAAAAAACTATATAAGAGAGTCACATCTCAAAAATAAAGATTCACTTTTTCTAACCTTTTGATCGAGAGTCTGTGTCGTTGTTTGGTGCTCAACAGTGGTAAGGGTACAATAGCATCAACTCATCGTGCCCTGGCTGTGGTGCAGATCTTGGGGGGAAGGTGCTGGATAGAAATTGCTCTGATTATTTAAAGCTTTCTGTGCATTTGATTCTGGTCACTTTGTAGACACCGGTAAAGCTTGACTGGTGTCTTTTCAGCATCAGAGGTCCTTTCCAGCATCAGAGGCTCTTCAGAAGACTACTTTGAAATATTAGGATTCTCTGTCTACTGGGTCCTGCTAGCAAGATGTGAAAGAGCTTAATCTGCACAAAAAAATTCCAGGGGAACTCCTGGAAATGTTTTAATTTTTTTTTTTCTTACTGTGTTATTCTGTTCTGCCGGGTGTGATATTTACACAATATAATGAAAAGAGTTTTCGGAGAGACGTGATCTCTGTCTTGGCTGCCATAAAGAGAATCAGCCCTGAGATCTGTGTTTTCAGGAATCTCTGCTGCAGTCCTGTTATCTTTCCAGTGGACTTCTTAGCCCATATTTGTAATGGACCTGCTACACCTGCTGGAATCCTGGCTTTTGGTTCCTTTCTTTGTAACAGGTTAAGCATCAAACCACAGATGACAGATGGAAAGTGTGGTGGGAGGGATGGACTCAGAACCCAAGAAAGGGAGTCAGAGGAAGGAGAAATTCCATGGACTGAGAAGTCATGTCCATTCCAGTGTCCCTTTTTGCCATGGGCCGTCGGTACAATGAAATATTCCAGGTTTGTTGGGTCTGTCCTTGTGGAATGGCTCTTTCCATCCATCTGCAGAAGGAACAGTGGCTGCAGGGAAGAGAAAACTCAGGACAGATTTCCTGAGGGAAGAACACCCTGTGTGGATGCACCTGTAGCCCTAATATCATAGCTGAGATGTTTTGGTTTCTGAAATTCTTTTCCCAAGTGAGTTTGTGTAAACAACAGAAATGTTTTAGTAACTGTACCTATGTTATCCATTCTTTCTCACAGGAGAGGTTTCTTGACGAACATCTGGTTTGACCAATGTGATTGAAGAGGTTTGCCTTTGTTTCACCAATCAAATTAGTCTATGTAAAATAGTATATAAGAGAGACACATCCCAAAATAAAGCAGTCATTCTTTGTAGCCTTCTGATCTCGAGAGTCTGTGTTGTTTTTGGTGTAAAACAGCAACATCCACCCTTCCTCCCATGGCAGTGAAGCCATCTCAGATGTTGTAATGCCAAAACTTCCAGTGTGGGTGCTTTATCTAGATTATAAACATTCATCTGCTTCTAATCTTCCATTTGCCTCTCAATTAGAGCCTTAATTGCTTCTTCTCTGAGACCATTAAGGAGCTGACAGGCCCTGCACAGCTCAATTCAGTCCTTTAGGGTCCTAATTCAGAGGCCACCAGAGACTGAGCCCCACTCCACAGGTTTGGGAGGACTTTGGATCAGGCTCAAAACTGCACATTAAACCTTGGATCCACATTGAGAGGGGATGGTTTTGGACTGAATTTCTATCACTGGTAGCTTTTGAATGCTTGATGGATGTTTTATATCCCTTTGGAGGGTAAAGGAAGATGTAGCAAGGTTAAAATTCATGTTTTATGTCTTAAACCTTGGATCTTGACTAATTATGAGGGGTTTAAAATCCTAGTGTGATCAAGCCCTGATGGGAGTGTGTTAAGGAGGAGATTTAGCCCTTGACTCATGGTAGGAGACGAGCATTTTCCTTAAAATGGGAAGCAAAACCTCCTCCCCTTCACAGCTGTGGAGTTGTGGCTGCTGCCTTTGAAGCAGATTTTTGGCCAGACAAGAACCTTTGAATGCCTCAAAACCTTTGGCTTTGGACACTTCAACACTTTTTCATGGCATCTGTCACAGCCCTATTGGCAGTTAGAGACTCATTGCTGCACTTAATGTCTGAAAAAGTGGCTAATTTGTTGTCTTCCCACTGGAAAAGGAGATTAATGGAAAAAGGATTGGAAAACGATGAAAATGGGTGGGGGAGTTTTCCCACTCTGGAGATCTGGGTGAACTAAATTAATACTTCTTATGCAAGGTTGCAAAAAAAAAAAAAAATAGAAGCTAATGGCTGGTTAAAAAAAGTGCCAGCACAATTTAATTGGAGTGGCTGACTCATAAATCTTTTAATCTTTTTTGTTCTGGTGGTGCCTGGCAGCTCTGCCACAGATGGATTGTTTTTTAGGGGAAGCCCCTCTCTCTCTCTCTCTCTCTCTCTCTCTCTCTCCAGTTCCCACTGGTCTGCACCAGCCAGAAATGTGGAATCAAAGTTGCCAAAGTGGATGTTGTTTAAAACTCCCCCCAAAAAGTTTGGAATGTCTTGTTAGACACAAGCTGTGATGATGATGATAATGATAATGATAATAATGACAACAATGATAATAATGACAATTCAGCACTTGTTTGTAGCTGGGTTTTTTGCTGGCAGCTGGGAGCCTGTCCCAGGGAGAGAGGAGCAGGCAATCCTTGGCCAATCCATGCTGGACACTCATCTCAACCTCCAGAGGGCCAGAAAGAGGCCAAAGATGCATAAACCACAATTTCTTCAATGGTGACAGAGGGGAACAATGAAAGCTCTGAGCTGGGTTATGAATTCTTCCAAGCCATTCAATCCTTCACAGCTATAAAAAACAAGGAGCGGCCAGCTTAGAGTTTTGTAATCACAGGGTAATTTAGGCTGGAGGGGGTTTCTATCTGCTTTTGTGATATTGGGCACATCCTGATATCTTCTTGGATATCCTCATCCTCTTCCAACTCTGTTACATCTCCAAATTCCCTGACAAATCCCTGGGGCTTTGGCTCCCCTTTTAGCCTTGGTCACTGCCATGGAGTGTCCTCCAGAGGAGATTTTGGCTGCTTTGACCTCACTCTGCTCCTGCTGGGAGACAAATCCTGGTCAGACCTGCCAGTGGAAATTATTTGTCCAGTTCATCACTTCGTAAATTCAACCTGCTGGGAGGAGCCTGGCAGGAGCCTACAAAATATCTGAGTGTGAGTTACTCTCCCCATGACTCATTTCTGAGAAGTTAATGGCATTCAGCCAAATATTCCCTCCGAATGCATTTTTCTAAATCAAATTTTAGCATTCCTCAGATACCTCAAAAATGTTCCTCATAACTACTGGACATTTGGTTTTGGGGATCTCCTTCCTTTTTGTTTTGTTTCAAATGTTTCTTTAAATCAGGTTTCTTTCTGGTCTAAGTTGTAAGAATGGGATATCTCATATTCAACAATTCTGTATTTATTAAAATACCATTTTTTTTAACTGAAGGTTTATGTCATTCTACAGAAATCCCAACTAAGGAAAATAAATAGCCAAAATCAGGAAGAAAAGAAATCTTGGAGAGCATTGTGACTTTCTTTAAATCATTCTTGGGAATATTGGGAATGAAGGAGAGGGAGTGAGAGAGCAAGAGCACGGCAGTGGGTCCAAACTTTGTCTGATTTTCCTTGGGATGCTGTGATTGAGACCACTGAGACCACTGCAATTCTTTGTGATTTTTTTTTTTTCCTTAAATCCCTTGAGGACTTTTTTCAGTGGCCCTGGAAATCCCAGGAACTGTGCCATGATGGGAGTTTTTAGTACTGGCAGATGCTTTCTAGGATAAAAAATTTAAACTCTTAAATTTTCTGGTTTTTTTCATGTCCTTTATGCAGCCAGTGGTGTTTCTGCAGTCCATAGCCTTGTTCTTTTTTAATCTATCAACTGCTGAGTTTTAATTTCTGGTTTAATTCACAACTTTGCTCATTCTTTAAACTTTTAGGTCACCTTTGGCTTTACAGTTGCTGCTCTATTCAATTTTGTGAAAGCTTTCTGCTGAAGGTGAATAATCTTTCTGCTCACATTCTTTAGAATCAGATGCAAATATTTGTAATTTTAGAGGGGCCTTCTGGCTATCAGGGAGTGTAATGCAAAGTGTTTATCCTTCACTACAGTTCAGGGAGACAAAAGGAAAAAAAATTATACAGCTGGAAGTAGATAAGCAGCAAGGGGAGAAGTGAAAAGATCTTTTAGAAACATGGGAGGGAACGGAGTTTGCCAAAAATACTTCCCAGGGTTTGGAACTGCAGGCTACCCAGACAGACTTCATATCTGGAAATCAAACTGAGCAAACAAGGTAATCGGCATGAAAGAATCAGTTCATTCCAGCAAAATTCCAGGGGTGAGACCCTGCCCTGACTCAAATCCGTGCCTGGGATTTCACCTCCGTCATCTCCAGGCAGGTAACAACCCTGGATGACCGAAAGTGAAAATCTAAAATTAGAAACACTGGCAAAATATTTCCTTTTCCAGGAAAATATTTCAGTGCTGACCCTTTTCTTACACCGTTCCCGGGGCAAGCTGAGCGTGCCCGAGTTGGAGCTGAGCACGTTCAGGCTCCTGGTGTCATCTTGGGAAGTGCTCTGGAATGGAAAAGGCGCTTCAGTGGCCCCCAGCACGTCTCCGAGGGGCTGAGGAATCACATCTCCACTGGGAGAACAGGTGGAACACGTTCAGTGAGCTAATCCTGCCCGGGGAATCCTCTGACCTGGATGAGGCTGAGGTGCCCTTTGCAGGGAATCCTGCAGGTGGGGATTGTGTGGGACACTGGTCCCTCCTGTTCTTCCTTAGGGTCCGAGCTGGGTCTGGAGCTCCAGGGACGGAGCAGCAGCACCTCTGCAGAGCCGGGTTTTTGGGCTAGAACTGCTGGGAAATGGGCTTGAAGTTATGCTGGAAGCAGAGGAGTTTTGGTGTCTGGAATCACGGGATTTAAGGAAGAGTAAATGTCTGGAATAATGGGATTTTAGGAAGAGTTTAAGTGTCTGGAATCACAGGAGNCTACAGGAAGAGTTTAAGTGTCTGGAATCACAGGAGTTTAGGAAGAGTTTAAATGTCTGGAACCATGGGATTTTTAGGAGGAGTTTAAATGTCTGGAATCACAGGATTCTAGGAAGAGTTTAAGTGTCTGGAATCGCAGGATTCTAGGAAGAGTTTAAGTGTCTGGAATCACAGGATTTTAGGAAGAGTTTAGGTGTCTGGAATAATGGGATTCTAGGAAGAATTTAAGCATCTGGAATCATGGGATTTTAGGAGGAGTTTAAGTGTCTGGAATCACAGAATTTTAGGAAGCCTCTGCTGGTCAATGAAGAGGGTGCCAGCCCAGCTTCCCACTGCGCCTTTCTGCTTGGAAAATAGAATCAGGGTCAGAGTCAAAGGAAATTTTGGGATCCTCTCCATTCCTCTGGCTGTGGAGATCATGAGCCCTGCAGGAAATAGCCTGTGTAAGCTCAGGAGTGGTGAGCAAAGCCAGGATTTTGGGGCACCTCTCTGTGCCTGTCCCTGGTTTAGGAAGGAGCAGTGCTGGCAGTGGAGGTCTCTGGGAGTGTGGAGAGAACTGGGACCTGCCTTTTCTCCATGCCCAGAGAGACTTTGGAGGGATTGCAAAGACAGGATGTGCAAAATGCAGCTTTTCTTGTGCAAGTCTGATGTGTGGTCAGCACAGAATTATTTAATAATATCTGATCTGTTAGGTAATCCCCAGATACCTGTCTTTTAGAGATCTTACCTTTTAATATGAGTTACTGCTAGAATCTGAGTATTATATTTGAACATTTAGGGGTGAGGGAGCAGCTGGAGTTGTGAAGAGCTGAGGAACTAATTGGTGAGAAAGATGTGAGAGATGGACAAAAAACCATTATCAAACATTCATAACAGGTTTGCAAAGTACAGCACTACCCAGAGAATAAAGCTGTTAAACAAATGTGCAATCCCTTTTCCCTGGAAGTGAGATACAGCAAAATTTTAGTTGAAATACTCCTAATCAGCATCTCTTTTTTATTTCCCACAAATGTTGCTCCCTCATTTCTTGTTACTCCTCGTAGTTTTGACTATTGTGAAATTGTAATTGCCTCCTTTAAGTCTTGCAGTCCTCTTCAGCAATAAAACTCATCTTTTCCACCTTTAGAGAAATCTTCCTGAAGGAAACATCCCAATGGGATGGGAATGCCTTTCCCTGCTGGCATTTAGAACTCCCCTCCTGCTAATGCCTCTAATTTTCTGTGTTAGAATGAATAACAATGAAATGTCTTGCTAGAATCAGTAAAATTAAAATGGGACAGAAATGAAAGGAATTGCTGGCAACTCCAGGGAAGTGGGGATGTGTGAGAAGTTAAACCTTGTCCAAGTCTAGCACCCAGCAGCAGGAGATGTTAAAACTCTTAAAATAGACAGGAAAGCAGCAGACTGGAGAGCCCTTGTGTTCTGATCATTCCTGGAATGAAGATGATCCCGTTGGGAGCAGAAGCCACTTATTCCTGACCCTGCTTAAACTGCATTTCAGTCAATGTGCTTTGGTCACACCCTGGAGCACAATGAAATCCACTTTTGGTCTTTGTCTTGCAGAAACACTCAGGTGGGAGAAATCCTGGCGTTTTTCGTCCTTTCACCTGCATCCCCCTAAGAAGCAGTTGGAGAGGATAAATATTTCTTCTTTGAAGAGCAGTAGAAAATTCAAGTGAGAAACTCTAACCCCAGCAATTATTTGGAGAGAGAGCAAAGTCTGCTGAGAGGTTTTGAAGGGTTGAAACTGCTTCAATCCATATCAGAGAGAGATATTTTCTAGGGCTGGGCAAGGCTAAGGGGTAAATACAGCGATTCACCCCAGAGAAATCAAACCCACAATAAATCAGTCAGCCAAAGGGGCTGTAGTGAAGAGGGGAACAGCTTTAGACAATATTTGTCTGGGCAATAGCACTCTTTACTGTATAAATAACCATCCAAGTGAACATTTTATTGCTTTGCACACATATTTTCCACAGCTGGCGAGTGTGGTTGTTTCTGTAGCTGTAAAACCTTCTGTAGACACTGCTCTCCAAGCTGCCCATGTGTCAGAGTTATAAATGCATCTTATTCTGAGTTTATTTGTAAAATTATCCCTCTGAACCTGAAGTTCTCCATCTGGCTTTGTTGCTCGCTTTTCTGACAGCTACAAATGTGCAGATCATTTTCTTTCCTTGGAACTGTTCAGTGCTCAAATGTTTATTTTTAGGCAGAGGGAATTGCCGGTGTCACCAAGTGCACTCCCCTGGCCAGATACAACTTCACAAGACTTGTTCACAATTTTCCTCTTTCTCACCATTCCCCCATCCCTGTTTTTTTTTTTTGTTTTTTTTTTTTATTTTTGATCTTTGGGTTTTGCTTTTCTTCAGTCCTCTGCCATCTAGTTACCTCCATACCAAATTAAAAAGGCAAAGCTTTGTAGGCTGAAGAANTTTTTTTTTTTTTTTTTTTTTTTTTTTTTTTTTTTTTTTTTTTTTTTGGTTTTTGTTTTTTTTTTTTTTTTTTTTTTTTTTTTTTTTTGTATCTCTCTCATGAGTTTCTTTCTCTCAGTTTCTCTTGCTATTGTACCTTACCTGACCTTCCCACTGCACCTCCCAAGTTTAAAAGGCTTTCCTTTCCTTCTTACGGGTCTATTTCCTTATCAGAATTATGCATTTGCAAGTCTTGCTTAATTTTTTAAAATACCTACTTTGCTTATGATGATAAGACTTCCCTTAGAAATAGGTTTCACCAGATGAAAAAGGCTTAAAAATTTTAAGCCTATGGCTAGGATTCCATGATCATAAAATATTCCTAACTGTAGATTATTTTGCATTTAAAACTCTGGGAAATGGGGGCTGCAAAATGTGGAAATACCAGATGTGTCCCCGAGCTGCAGTGAAGTTTGGTTGGATTTTTTCCTCCCCATTCCTCAAGGCTCCTCAGTGGTTCCACAGCAGCCTGAAGTGCTTTTGTTGTCCCAAAATTGATGTTTTTGGACACTTGAGAGATGTGCACCACCGTCAGGAAAAGCACAGAGATAAGTCCTTGCAAAAGTTTTATCCTTCGAATCCAAAGAGATATTTTTGAATGTTGTTGGAAAGAAAGAAAGAAAGAAAGANAACCAGACTGAGGTCATCAGATTGTGTCATCCATCAGAAAAGCCACTCCCAAGTTTGACCAGGGAAAACAATCCTTTATGTTTTCAGAGCTTTCCCACTCAGATGTAGCTTCAAAGAGAAACAGAATGGGAAATGATGAGGGTAAACATTTGCTAATACAGTTATTAGTTATTGATTCTGCCCTCAAAGTGAACTCCGTGGTAGAAAGAATGGGAATAACCAAGGTGTAGGGATTCTCCCTGGGATAATACTTTGTTATGTGCCTTAGCAAAGACACATCCACTCCTTTTTGCATCTCAGGAAGTTATGGCAATGTTTCCACGGGGAATTAAGAGGTCCTTGATTTGAACTTTCTGCTGAATTTTAATTTTAATGTCATTAATAAAATGCATTATTCTTAATTTCCTGTGCTAACCCACAATGCATAATTCCCATGACAATCCATAAAAATTGTGCTTCATACAACAGACAGATGTGATTTTGGAGCACTCAGGGTGGAAAGTATTATAAATGTATTTACCTGTCCAGTCAAATTTAAGCAGAATCAATAACTAATAACTGTATTAGCAAATGTTTACCCTCATCATTTCCCATTCTGTTTCTCTTTGAAGCTACATCTGAGTGGGAAAGCTCTGAAAACATAAAGGATTGTTTTCCCTGGTCAAACTTGGGAGTGGCTTTTCTGATGGATGACACAATCTGATGACCTCAGTCTGGTTTGCATCCCTCTGCAGTGGCACTAAAGGAGGACACTGCTGTAGGTGACATCACATTTTCCTGGCTTCAGCTCTTATAATTTTGTATTTTGTAACTTTGCTGGCAGGAGTGTTGGGTTGGGCTTTGCTGCTGTGAGCAGCTTCTTTCACTGCTCTCACTCTGCATCAGGGGGAGGAAGGAAAGGGGAA
>VYZR01014459.1:306-58291 GCA_013400675.1 Oxylabes madagascariensis
AGGTGAGGTGAGGTGAGGTGATGTGAGGTGAGGTGAGGTGAGGGCAGGGCAGGGCAGGGCAGGGCAGGTGATGTGAGGTGAGGTGAGGTGGGGGCAGGTGAGGGCAGGGCAGGTGAGGTGAGGGCAGGGCAGGTGATGTGAGGTGAGGTGGGGTGAGGTGAGGGCAGGTGAGGGCGTGCGTGGGGATGTCGCGGGGTGTCGGTGGCTCCCGGGCACGCAGCGCCAATTCTCACACCACAGGGCGATGTTTCTGTACTTTAACCTGGTTTGCACAAAGCAGGAGCCGCTGGTAAACCACCAAAAGCTCCCTGATCATCAAAAGTTTACACTATTCGTACATTTTAACAGAGGTATCAGCATTCATTGGTCACAAATGGTATAACTTTTGTGTTGATTAGTACTCGGACCGCTCTTCTCTGATTATGTCTCTCACGCTGATCGGCCCTCAGGGGACCCTGCACCGGGCTCCGGGTCCATTCATTCGCAGTAGGTGGTCACTGAGTTGGTAACGATCTCCCACTGCTGGAATTCCCTTTCCCCCAGGTACTGCTCACATCACTCCTGCTGGCTCTTGGCCAAACAGCCCATTCCTTTTGGGGCCGTCTTCCCTTTCTTTAAAAAGGTCAGCCAAGCACACAGCATTTACGCTGCCATTGCTGCCTGCCCTGCTGGAGACCCTCTGAGACAAGGTGGGATCCCTGGGCCTGTTCTGTTCCTCCTGCTGGGAGCTGCCTCTGATCCCTGGGCCAGGGCTGGGTAACAGCTGGAAGAGGTTTGTGTCTGCTGTGGGGGTGATGAGTGTCCCACAGTGGGGTTAAATGAAGGTTGGATCCAACAGCTGGATAACACACCTGTGATCCAGGTGCTTTTCTAATCTTGATTTGTGGCATCTGAATTTTCAAGTTACCACCTGTGGCCACCATGATGTTGTGCACCTGTGTGACCTCACAATTTGATAAATATTCTCTCCTATGGTAATTATTATTTTAATTCACGGAAGTCTATGGTCCTAATTTCATGTAGAAATTATTTCTGTAGCTTAATGAGGGAAATCATTTGTCAGACTGTACCAAGACCACATAGATCAGTTGGATGTGGTCTTCATTCAAGAAATATATCTTTACTCACTTTCCTGTGCTAAAAAATTATCTATTTGAATATTTCTGGGATGATTTGCCTATTATTTCTTGGCTTTTCATCTTTTCCCTTGGTGATACATTGCCATTTTCAGTGTTCTGACTTCAGTAATTTGACTCTGCCATTCTTGAGCTTGGACACTGACTTGTCCCCCAGAGCAGGAGGGACCTGACTGCTCCAGTGCTTGTTCCTGTGGCCTCTGACAAAGGTAAAATCCAAATGTAAGTGACCGAAGCACAGTGTTGCTTCCTCAGCAGTTGCTCAGTTGTGGTGGTCCCAGAGATGTAAATTAAAAAGCACAGAAGCAAACCCAAATACTTGTGTGTTCTTTACTAAAAGTTCTGTATACGATCAGTATACTAAAAACTGAAGCATAAGAGATAGCTACAGAAATACAGGGTTGTTATCATGTAGCAAGAAATAGCATGTCATGTTTTCTTTCTAATTTTACTCATGTAATAAAGCAAAGGCCTGTGTTAAGCCTGGGTTTTAGCACTGGTATTAGAATTATGCAAGGGTTTAGGATAATATCTGATAGCAGGAGATGAATTTCTCAAGAGCAACATCACTTTACCAACTTTGCTGAGATTTATCCAAGATCTGCAATATTTTCAAGAAATGAAAGCATGTTCTTATTGCTTCATTATAAGGATTTTCAACACTTGCAGTAGTAGCATCGGAAGCTGGAGCAGCTTCAGAGCTGCAAACTTCTCTCTGTAGTGTTTTACAGATAATTTTTTCTTTCTAGTGATGTCTGTTTGGAATTGTAAGCTTTTCCCCCTCCACAGCTTTGTTGGATATCACTCAGCTAAAAAGATTAACAAGAGCAGAAAATGCTAAACCACTCCTGCAGGCGATGGTGGTGAGATACCACAGAAGGCAGCACACTCTGCCTTCTATTCACAGTTTGATTTTTAATTATATATGTTGGTAATGAATCATATAACTCAGGTTTTCAGTGGTAACTTAGAAAAATGTAGAAGTACAGTGTGGATGTGGATGTTTTGGTTGGCTCCCATATCCATGTGACAGAGCAGCTGGGATTATTTGGTTTATTCTGTGATAACAGGATGACAGGATTTTGTGGAGTGGTCCACACCACAAGAGGGAGCAGGCAGATGTGTGCAAGAAATGCTGCCAAACCCAGAGCACAGTGCCAGGGACACTTCACTGTCACTGAAGGAGGAAAGAAAGACTTGGATTAGTTTTCTACAATTTTACCAATGCATTGCTAACATGAGGTAATATGTAAATCTCCCATTCTCATCAGAAGTTTACTAAAAGTCAGCTAGTTTAGTAAACCACAGATACAGGGTTGGTGGAAGGGCAGGAAATCCCTGTTAAAAAGGTTAAAAGCCAAACCAAAGGGTTTCCCACTGTGCAGACAAACTGAGCATCAGTAACGGAGTAGGGACCTGTCTGCCACATGTGAAAAGCCCTCTCTGCCTGTCTGCAGAAGAGCCTTCAGCTTGGTCATGTTACTTAGAAGAGCCTCACTATCGGGGAAAAAAAATCACATTTCCCTTCCAATCTGGGTTCATTAGATTGCCCCTGGCCCTCCCCAGCAGCAGCCCAAAGAAAGCAGGTCCCAGAGCCTTCCCTGTTCCAAGCAGCTCTGCAGGAGCTGCAGGCAGACACAGCCCTGAAAGCAAATCCCATTCTGCACAAACCACGCTGTGCTTCCCCTCTCTTCTGATTCTTCTGCCAGGAAATCTGACTGGGGCACCTCTGTGCATCTCCGGCCCCTCAGAGGTGGGGTAGAGTTTTGTTTCTTTCATTGCAGGGTACTCTGCATACCACAAAACTGTTAAAATGAATACTTTATGGCAGGAGCAGTTCTCTCTTTTAAAAACACAGATGTGAAATAGAGCCTACCTTTTAGCAATGCTTGCCAGCAATTCTGAAATGCAGAAGGGTGAATTTTTGTTATTTTAGGTATAGAATACTGAGAATATTGAAAATCTTGCTGGACTGCAAAAGAATTGTCTCATTTTAGCAAAAAACATATTTACGGTCATCTACTTAGCAAAAAATACCTGCTTACCTTATATCTCATGTGCGTATGACTCAGTAATGGTATAATTTATATAGCAGTAAGAACCATATAATTACTTCCCATCTAAGTATTAATTATAATTGTGTCAATCTTTGGAGCGTTAAATGATGATTACAGTTGAAGATTATTCCGTTCTTACAGAAAATCCAAGTGCAATTTTAATAATTTGGATGCTGCTTCCTTTTAAACACCATTATATATTTGCGATGCTCAGCTTTACATATCCTTTAGTGGGGATAGAAAATGAAGTCCATTTTCTCAGGGTGAAATTATTTTTTTTTTTTTTTTTTTTTTTTTGTTTTTTTTTTTTTTTTTTTTTTTTTTTTTTTTTTTTTTTTTTTTGTTGTTGTTGTTTTNGAAAATGCCTCTAAGAAATTTCCTGGAGATGAGCCTATGATAACTCTGCTCCCCTGCTCCAGCTTCTTGGCTCCTGTCCCTGGTCCCAGAGAGAGCTCAGGCTTGTCCAAGGGCTGGCTGGAGCTCCATCTCTGCTGTTGATGTGCTGGCAGTCAGTTCTGCTTCCTGCTAGCACCCAGACTCACCCAGGGGTTTTCCATTGGACACAGAACTTTAAAATTACTTTAAAATGTAGAGTGCAAACTCAGAGCTTGACTTTGTGGCTGCAACACGTTTCAAAACAATACAGTGAAGAAGTTCTCCAAGGGAAAGTCCCAAGGAAAGCACAGGGTTGAGCTCTCCTTGCTGTCTTGTGGGTTGTGTGTCCTCAGCCAGACACACAGAAGCTTCAGATGAGGAATGGGACTTTCCAGGCAGAAGTGAACAACAGAACCCGAACTTTGTTTTGTTTAAGGCAATAGACAGAAACCTCCTCAGCTGCCTATTGTTGGGATTTCAGGGCTGGCCTCTAGTCTGAATCTTGGAAGGTTTTATTTTTTTTTTTTTTTTTTGGGCCATAAAAAGGAAGCAGGGGAAGCAGATCTTCCTGTCCCACACGTGGATCTTCCCTGGCTCGGGGTGAGCAGACAGAAGCTGTTTTTGTTGTCTTTTAAACGCGTATCCAGCCCTGGGAGCTGTGCCCAGCAGGTGCCTGGGGCTGGGCCAGCGGCTCCCGGGAGGGGAAGAGGCGCAAGGGGTGCCCGTGAGTGTCTGGGTCCCCGCTGCCCTGCCCCAGAGGCAGTGCCCGTTCTGGGAGCCCCTCGGTGCCGCTCTGTCTCCTGTGGCCGTGCTGCTGCAGGGGAGGCTCCGTGGGAGCAGCAGTGCGGCCCCGGCCGTCTCGGGGGACAAGGTGCTGCTGTGCCCTGACCCTGCTGTGCCTGAGCTGAACTCCCAGCCCAGCTCCCACTGCCCTGGCACACCGGCCGGGAACCCACGGGCTCCCGTCCGAGTGTCCTGGGCTCACTCCTTGGGTTCTTTTTCCTGGTCCCTCCTCTCAAAGCTGGGAATGCTGCGACGCTCCTGAGGTTCAGAGCGGAGGTTCTGTTACTGTGCCCGCCCAGCGTCTCTCGAGTGCATCACACCCGCACAGACCCTGGAGCTCGCTGTGCTCACACGGTAACACCCAGGCTCCTTATGGAAAAAGAAACTGTTTTGTGCCTGGAAATGCAGCCATGTGTGGGAATTGGCCTGAAGCATCCTTTAGGATGCCTGTGCCCTTCCTTTGGCTGCACCAAGGCCTGTGAAGGACGTGCAGCTGCAGCCTGCAGGTAAAGCCAGCTGCACTTTGGGGACCCACTGCCACCTCTCCACCACTTGTGGATGGTTTCTTTTGAAGAAGACTTGCAGCAGGCTTTGCAATGGCCCAGAAAACCTGGTATCAAAGGAATAATGTGAATATTAAAATATTATTATTCTTTTTCTTTTGCTTCCACATGGTACTGATGATAATCTTTTTTTAGGCAGTGCTTTGCCTACTGAAACACATAGTTAGACAAAGAGTTGTTTAAAAATGCTTTGTTTTGAATACACTGAATGAGATGTTCTAGTGACACCTACAATGACAACAAAATGCACTTCCTTTTCCTTCTGTTCTAAAACATGCAAAGTATCATAAAATCAACAAGTAGGCTTGACTGAATAACATTTATCTTCATTATGAGTGGCTGATTTCAATGGGTTTTGCAATGCTTCAAAAAGGTCAGATGCACTGCCTGCCTCTGCTGCTCTTTGATGCTATGTGATGCTATGGAACACTTTGAAACACAAACAGGGAAATTTAGGTAAACTTGCAAAATCCACTGTAAAAAAAATCCCATTGTATCCCTGTTTAAAGATATAAAATTGATAAAGCTTCCAGAGGTTTTATTCTTCCGTTGGTCTGAGTTCTTGAGAAGAATTGAAGGAAAGAGCCACTTTCATGGACATGATTTGGGATCTGATGGCCAGTGGGAGAATGTTCCATGTTTCTGTTGGAGCAGGCTGTGCTCACACACCACTGTCCCGTACGGGGGAGCAGCACTGGGAGATCACTGAGATGGCCAAGCTGGGCTGCTGCAAGTCCTGCAGCCTCACTTCAGAATGTGCAGCCCATCCTGCAGTCCCAGATGCTGCTTCCTCTTCCTGGCTGATACAGATATTTATAGGTATTTCATTTCTTTGGCAAGGGTCCGTAAGGGAATATGGGGGGGGATCATCTGTGGGAATATATATTTGTGTTGCTCCTGGCCCCACACATTCGTCGTAGCTAAAAGAAAAAAAGAAATATTCATTAGATTCCTGGGAAAAATGCCACCGTACATTATCTCAGCATAACAGAGGCGAGTAAAGTGAGAAGGAAACGAGTGTCTGGTGTTTTGTTCCTCAGCCCACATCCTTGCTGACCCTGCCACATCAGACACTCAATATAGCACAAAAACACCAGAGATAATCCCAGAGGTGCACAGTCACCATAAGTGCAGTGCAGCCAGGGCTCATTCCTGCTCTCACCTGCCTGTAAGAGCCAGGTTAGAAAAATCTGAGGGAAAGGGGGTGGTGTTGCTGTTTCAGTTATGAAATGGGGAATGGAGTCTAGCAGATATTCCTGTGTGCTGTCCTGACTGCAGGTCTCTGGAGCTCAGCCAGCGCCGCCTGGGTGGGCAGTTTGGGGGAAGGCGTGTGCTGCCAGGGACAGCAGGATTCCTTGCTGAGCTGCAGAGCTGTGCTGGGTAGCCTGGACAGACTCATGCTGCTCACTCTAGGACTGGGCACAGTGCCCCTCACGTTTCTGCTGAGAGTAGGAATGCAGGGCAGGTGGGTTGGTGGGGTTTCCATGGGGAGCCAGCTCGGGGGCACCCAGGCTTTGTGGTTCTGTCTGTGCCACCAGCCAGGGAAACTGTTCCCTCCTCGCTCTGCTCTGTGCTCCCTGGCTACAGGCAAGAGTGAATAAAGAGTCACAACATCATGATCTCAAATGTTAGACTTGTTTTGTGGCTGCTCTTGAACCATTCCAGGGTCATTTTAAATCCAATCCTGAAGAAGGGAATGTTTCCTGTTAAAAAAACCCAAAACCCTTTGCCTACTGAGTTAACCTGAAAAACATTTCTGCTGGAGCCAGACAAATTAAGAACCTATTTCCTCAGCCACACTAACTGCAGAGCAATTAAGATCTGGGATATTTCCTGAAAATTGGGATATTGAGCATGTGTCTTCTCAGCAGACTGCAGGCACACACTGTGCCCCTGTACCTGTGTCACTGCCAGGCTAAACCAAGCTCGCAAACCCCAGTCTGGGTGATGGAAATGGTTCTTGGAAGGAAGGAAGAGGTACGAAAGTGAAATCAGAGTGCTACGTAACTAAACTCAAATATCCCTGGGTGTTTTTATTTTTACCTCCATTTTATCTTACTTTTATATTCATCAGGACAATGGCTTTAAATTCAGACTAGAAAGTTCGATTTCCCCATCAGAAAAGAATATTTAAGAATGCTAATCTCTTCTGAAAACCCTGCATAGGGCTGCTAGATATTTCAGAAAAGTCGCAGCATGTTAGGAAGTAGAATTGGGGTTTTTTACAGCATGTGGAAAAGATGTCACCCCAGCCTCTACTGAACACACTGAAGCTTTCAAGCATACGTGGTAGTCTTTGAAAAGTTCTTAGACCTCAGTCAGAGATTGAGGACCTGATGTCCTCAACTCTCCTTGAGCTCCGTAAGGGTAAAGGAACGGCCACTTCTTGCAGGATTCCTATGAGCTGCATCTTTACTTAATTTACATTTTGCTGACCCAAAGCCCAGTGAATTTATTTTAAATCTCTCTTCAGGTTTTGACTGACTTAATCAGGCTAACAGAGAGTGCTTACTGGGTCTGTTAGCACAGGGGAAAAGTTTCCATTCAGAAAAGCCCACAGTAATGTGAGTTTCAAGGTGGAAAATTTGGAATCCATCTGCCAAGACACAAAAGGGAAGAAGCTTCTCTGTCTCCTGCTTCTGGGAAATCTGCCACTGACCAAAAGGAGAAATGGGCACAATGGGAACTGTTTCTTGCTGCTGTTACCTGATCAACTGCAGATGATTCCTCTGCCTTGGGTTTAATTTAATGCCTTTCCTGGACCACAGCTCAGCTTTGCAGAACTGAACTGCTGGCTGGGGTAAACAGGGAAATCATCCCTTGGGAAGCAGACTTTTAAGGGTCAAGTAAATGGGTGTGAATTATGGTATTGAAGAGTTGGCATTTTAGTGCTTAGTTCCAAATATCAATATATTTGTGTTAGGGCATTTTATCCTTCATACATATGATGGATAAAAATAATTATCTCTTTTTCTCCAAAACCGAGTAATGTTCTTCCCCCTCATTTTTGGCAATTAAGATCACATTTTAATAATTGATTAAGGTAGTAAAAACACATGCCAGACTGTCAATTAAACAGCTTTTTGGCAGCTTCACAGCTGTGCCTACAGATTGTTGTGGCCATGGAGAAAATTACAAATAATTAAAATAGTTGTGGGTTGTTTTGGTTTTTTTTTTAATAACTTTTTGTATCTCGTTATCAGTTTATGATCTTGATGTTCATTTCCTGTGTTCTTTTCTATGCATAAGGATATCAGGGATCTTTACTTGTAGAGCTGACATTGCAAACAGCTCCTGCTCTGTTTCTGCAGATAAGATTCCTTGCACGCTCTGATGAGGGCAGAATGGACATGGATTAAGGTCATAAAAGAGACTCCAACTTCATATTTTTTCCTTCATTTGTAAGTGTTTTTTTTTTTTTTTTTTTTTTTTATTTTTTTTTTTTTTTTTTTTTTTGGGGGTNNNTTTTTTTTTTTTTTTTTTTAATGTATTTTTGTTGTTTTTGTTTGGAGGTTTTGTTTTTCTTTGTTTCATGATGTGATTTTTTTCTCCCCTCTGTTTAACAGCTTTAGTTCTTTGGTTGTACTTTCTAACTGCTGTTACAGAGGCATTCCTGTAGGATAAATAATGCATTATCAACCCTACAAGCATGAATTTTGTTTTGCAGTCTCTTCTTCAAGGAGACTTTAATATGTAAACTTATATGACTTTACAAGATCTTTTTTTATTAGAGAATCTAAACAAGTATTGTAAGAAATAATACCCAGTTGGACAGGCATCCACTGTCCATGTATGGTGGTGGTTGGACAACCATTCCTCAAAAGATTTGAAGGATTACTTAGAAAAAATTGTAATAACAATAATTTCTTCCAGATGATTAGCAAGTATTGATGTGAGTGATGCTGGACTAAAACCTTACTGTCATTTCAAAATAAAGGCAAACCTTGATCCCCAACCTGTAGCTAAATAGGCAGAAAGATTTGGGGGTGGTGGTGGGGGGGGAGGTTGGGAGCTTTGTTTTGTTTTGTTTTTTTTATTTTGTATTTCATGTGTGAGTTTTTTCTGGGCCAGATTTCTCCTGCTTTGGCTGCCTCAGTCAGAAGCTCCCAGTTTAGTTGGGGGACACCAGGAACACCAGGGAAGTGGAAATGGGAGAGATAGAGGAAGGGGCGAGGTCTGAGACTGCAACTCACAGACAGAAATTATCATATTGCAACCTCAGGAACTGCTAAGGGAGTGATACCCACAAAGAGGTGTGTAATGTGTGTGTGTACATACATATATGTGTGTATAGGTGTATTTACATGTTTGTGTATATATTTACATTATTTATGTTTTGCAACTAGCAATGCAGGACCATGAAGTGGAAAAAGAAAAATAGTTGTTCATCTTTTAACAAAACCCACCCCAATAGTTATATTTTATCTGTCAGATTCACTTCTGTGCAGATATTGGACATGTAAAAAGTAGCTCAGGCTTGAAGTTCACGACAGCAGTTACAGGAAAATCCTTTTAGACAGGAAAGCAAATGCTTTTGGAAAGTGTTGTATTACCATAACATAAATAATGGAGCACAGGAACTCATTACATGGCATCTTGTGGATACCAGCCCTGAAAAAATCCTTGGCTGCAGTACTTGTGGTGAATCCACTTTAATCCACTGCTTTCTAAAACTTGTATTATCTGGAGGCTCAGTATCAGCAGGCAGTGATGAGAAGGAAGGGGTTACTGACCACGAAATGTGCTGCTGTCTGCATGGGTTTGGGCCTTGTTTTTTATTGTAATATCTGCAGTGCTGTTGAAGACACACTACTGAGTTTTTAAGGGATAATTTCCCTGGAAAAAGCAAGGAAGGCTGATGTCTGTGAGTATCCTTCTGCAAGTAAATTTAATCTGCAGAGAGGGGAATGGTACTCAAAAATGTCAGCAGCTCTCCTAGATGACATTGTTGACTCAGAGCGTGGAAGGAGTGGCAATAACTTTGTGAATTTGTTGGGTCTTGTTGCAGTAAGTATTAGGATGGGTTTGTTGCCAGGGAAACCCCAAAGAGCTTCTTTAACTGGCTGTCATTCATAAATCAGGAGCCCCTCTCTGGGGCAGGAAGAAGGTTCTGCTGACAGAACTTTTTAAGATGCAAACAACAAGTGAAAAAAGGCAGAGCTGGGAATGAAGAATTCCTTGTGCAGTAGATGTCTCGTGGTTCCCTTTGTTCATTTGTTGTACGTTCTGACTCTGCTAAAATTGCTCCTGTTGCACTATTTCCATTTTGCTGGTGACCTGCTGTGTGCTTTTGATAATGGCAAACAGAACCCCTGAATCTGGAACATCCATGTGCTGACAGGTTGGAGCTGTGATGAAATAGCACAAAGGATGTTTAGATGCTGTTCTTACATAACAGAAAATCTGAAATTGGAACAATTGTGCTGTAACTCCCTACAAGAAGGTTCCGATGAAAAAAAATACTGATGTGTTTGATGCCCATGTAGGCAGTTGAGCTGATGATGGTGAACTCTGCCTTCTGTGATTTACTTAGAGCCAGGTTTGTAGGAGCACATCCTGAAAACCTGTCCATGTTTCCTTTGACATGTGTTTTCCTAGAATACATATTTTCTTTGGTGATTTATTATTACCATGAGGAAATGTATCAGTTTTGACAGAACTGCTCCTCTAATGACAGATATCATGAGCCAGGATATTTTCCTAGGTTTATTTTTGATCCTGACACTTTCCATTTGAGATTCTAATTATATACATATTTATTTTAATATTTTCAAATAGTGAAAAAGTAACCCAAGGTATTGTTCAAGAAAACATCTAGGGTTTAAATAACTTAACCATTGAAAAGACAGGAAAGGTGGAATTAAGGTTTTTTCTGTCTTTTTTTTCTGTTCATAGTTATTTCTAGAATTTCCAATTCCTCAGAACTACAATAGGACTATTTGAGTTAATGAGCACTAAAAGTCTGCATCNTAACTTAACCATTGAAGAGACAGGAAAGGTGGAATTAAGGTTTTTTCTGTCTTTTTTTTCTGTTCATAGTTATTTCTAGAATTTCCAATTCCTCAGAACTACAATAGGACTATTTGAGTTAATGAGCACTAAAAGTCTGCATCTTTGTTCTGCACTCTGTGTCAAGATAATCTTGAGGAAGTTATGACTTTGATGGATAAATATTCCAGAGGAAAAATGAAATTCAGTGTAAACTGTTTTCATGAGAACATTTATTTATATTGAAACCAATATAATGCAGTTTCATTGTAATTGTGCAGCTTTAAATGATTGAAATAAATGTTTTAAATAAACCAAGTCATTCTGGGATGGAGATTTCATATGATACAGCCTGGCATTAATTTTATACATAGCAAGAACTACTTGGTCATCAGCAGTGTTTGGTCTCTGGATTTCTGTAACCATTATAAAGTAAAGGATGCTGGGCACTGATTGAGTAACAAGAATCAGTTAAGATAAATAAAAGTTGTAGCTTCCCAAGCCAGGGAGTTAATCCACAAACAGGATTCTAAACAATACCAGCAATTCTTGCATGTCACCAGAACCTGCTGGTGTTTGAGGAAGTTTTCCATTTGACAACTTTTAGGATCATATTCCTAGAAAGGGCTTTGCTTTAATTATTCCAGCAATGAATTCTGAGCAGGTGAAGGAAATACTGGCTGCAGTATGCAACAGAAAATCTGACAACTGGGAAATTAGAGAAAAAATACTCTTTGTTTTTTAAGTACAGTTATCAAAGATTTGACAGGTTTAAGTTGGGGTTGCTCTGCAAGACACTTTACATTTCTGGTCAGAAATCTTTGGTGCTTCCCTTCCATCAGGTGTTACTGCTTTCACTGCTGCAGGTTTTTTATGCAGCAATAATTTGCACCTCCAGAGTGGAACTGGGGCAGGTGTTAAGAGAGGCTGGTCAGAAGGTGCAGCCTCCCCACAGATATTTTTGATGACAGAAAGTGAGGGAGTTTTGTGCCTCAGCCTCCCAACACACAGGCTGAGGTGTGAGAGCATTTTCAACTGCAAAGACAAGAAAAAAGAGAAAAGTGTAGATATTTAAGAGGAATGGAAATGCCACAGAAAGAAACTCTCGTAAAATGGCTGTAAACAAAGTTAAGCTTGAAACAAGAAGTTTGCCAGAATAATTAGGAATTTACTTTTTCCATCCCTAATACTGACGAGGAATAGCACTGGGATGTGAAGGGAGGGGCTTTAGAGTGTTTGGAATTTGGAGTTAAAGGAATTGAGGGTTTCAGCTCATGTCATGATACCTAATGGACTTTGTAAACCTGTCATATTTCCAGTGGCATTTTTTACCTTACTAACTGAAAATCTCAGTGGGGGTATTGAAGTAAGAGCTGAACTCTTACTTCAATAAACCATCTCATGCTTTGCCAGCTGTCATTGTAATGTGTAATGTTTCCTCTTTGGAAAACAGCCTTGGCAAAGGAATACAGCAGATACAGCAAGATGTTATGTCACTTCCCTGCAAGCCTAATTCTGCCTTTCAAGAAAATCCAGGAGGCTGGCTTGGCTAACTTGCATCTTCAGAAGCAGGGCATGGAAAAGAATGCCTTAAAAAAGAAAGTCCCTTAAGTAGGCTTTTCAAAATATATATTTAAAGGGAAATTAGTGTCTGACTTTAAGACAGGAGCATTTCCTTTTGCCATTTTAACGTAATTTTTAAATTGATTTGCCCATTTAAACAATGCAGGCTGAACATGGTTATTGAGAATACTGGGATTTATCAAGTCTAAACAAGACAATTTTCTCTGGAACAGATCCTATGTAGATCAGGCAGAGTGACCAGCTGAGGAAGAGTGAGTCCACAAACAAACCCTCACACAATGGGACTTAATATGAATACTAGGATAGAGGGGGCTGAATATTTTTTATCTTCATGTGCCCTGTGGGGAACATTCAGTGTGAAGTATGGAGAGGACTTCTGTGGCTTCCCTTAAAACCATTCCTGAAGTAAATCCCTGCTTCCTCCTGGGCAGTCATTCCTCAGGGATGTTCTCATGATGTTCTCATGAGCCTCAGATGCAAAAGGCAGTAATCTTAGTTGGCTAAAGCTGTGTACATACCATTAATATCCAAACACTAAGGAGTGAAAAAGCATTTATACAGTGGGTGAGATGCATTTTCCCTGGCCACTAGGTGAGAAGTTGATAAAACTTCTTTCCTGCCATGAAATCTCCTCATTGCTTGGATTTTGTTGACTCTCCTAAAGAAAATGTAATAGTTTTTAAGTTACTTGGACTTTGGTTGGTACTGTAATTCAATCAATTTCAAACATGAAAGCTAGACTTACTTTTTAACCAGCTTTCTTACTACATATTTGTAAGAAGATAATTAGCAATGCTCACTAGAAGGGTGTGTTACAAAGAACTCAGCACTGTGAACATGAGCTCATGATTTCTGTCTATAAAGGTTTCATCCCCACAGTGTCAAGAGTGTGATTTTACTCACACCAGCAGAGTGAATGTTGAACAAAATGGCAAATATTGGATTCACAGGCTTTCCAGTGTTTCTTTCCATGTCATATTGACCATGATGATAGGTAAGATGTGGCAGGGAGATCGTGCTTGTATTTTGTCGTGGTTAGATGTGTTTAGTTTGCTCATTTGGAGGGATTAGAATTCTATGGTTTAGAATTGTTGGGAGATCACTTGGATCATCTTTCTCAGACTGAGTTTCTTAGAAACAAAGGCTTTGCCATGTCTGGTGAGACAGACTGTGAAACATTAACTTCCTGCCCTGCTGCAAGTGTCTGAACATATCAGAAATAGCTCTGAAATACAAACCCCTCATAGTCTGAAACTGTTTGCTTCATACCCCCTGTATTTTGTTTTTACATTTCCCATCTACACCTCATGTAAAATCAATGTGACAGATGCTAGCACAGATCTGAGATTCATTAAAAAACCATTAACTGTCCTAAAGGGATGTTTATGGATAGCAGCACTGTATATTTTGGGCTGTCAAAACAAATTGACCAAATGGCTTCTCTGTAATCACCCTGCAACTACAGCAGGCTAATGACAAAATTCCATGCCTGGCATCCCTCTAAATCTAATGCAAGAAAGGGGTTAATAGAAGTGTCTGTGGGGATAATCAGACTGAGTCTCAAATGAAACTTGTGATTTAGAGATCAGAGCAAATATTAATATCCCAAGGCATTTTTCATAGATTAATTCACCAAAAACATTTTTTTCTATAAATAGTGTTTTATATAAACAGTGTTATTGGACTTCCAGCTGGAGAGTTGGGAGTGGGCAGGCCTGAACAGGGAGCTCTCCCTCAGCCACAGACATGGGGACTGACCCATGGGGACTGTTTCATCAGCCTTCCCCTTAAATCCCTTTTCCATTCATTTTGTGGTTTAAAGCTCAACTATAAAATCTAACTAAAACATTCTCAACTGACCACCCTTTGGCCAAAGAAAGGTGTTGTGCCTTCCACTGAAACCATTTCTGGAGAGGTGACTGGCAGGAATGGTGTGGGGAGCTCTGGGCTGCACATTCCTGTCTGGGTGCTGAAATGCAGGTGGCTTTACAGGCTCTGCCAGCACCAGGTGGATAAAGGAAATTATCCTGGCAGCGCCCACTGCTTTTAACTCACTGAACTCTCTCATTTCAAAGATTTTTAAGCGTTATTTACCAGTGTAGTTGCTTTCCTTGCTGCTCTTCATTTCTGTTGTGCTGATGCCACAGCTGCATTATTAGCTTTTGGCCATACTAGTTTAGCTTTAAATTACATCTTGCCCTCCAGGAATTAGAAGGAGGAATTACATTCATTTAGGCAGTACTATGTTTCAGTAAACCTACTCTTCAAAATATTATCATACGCAATGAGATTGATCCCAGGGAGTTAGTATTTTAAATGCACAACGTCAGGCATGTCTTGTTTCTGCTTCTGGGCCGTGTCTGACAGTCAGCTTTCAAATAATCTCCATGCTTCACTAATTAAAAATAGACACTGCAGTGTTATGTTATGCCATGCAGGAGAATATAAAGGGAGATGTGCAGGAGTTTTTCAGTCTTTACATAATGTAGTAATTCAGACAGTGCCTCTCACCCAGTGCTTTCCTGAACAGTTACAATGGTCTGGAGAATCCATTAATAGCAAGTTTCAAAGTCTCCATGTAGCTTTGCTTCCAGCCATCTGCTTTCCCTGAAGTTCCCCAAGTTGTGTTGCTAAGATATAAAATTTGCTAAGATTTTGATGATTTGCCAAAGCTACTTTTTCTAAAATATTTAACTGCAGTAGCAGTGAGAAAACAGCCAAACCATAAACAATAATCTTTACTTTGGACCTGTGATGCAGGGCTGTAACTACTGGGATGAGCAGTGTTCTCCAGTGTGTGCAGAGTGGATCCTCAGGGACACAGTCCACTCAGGCCAGCAGGGCATCACTGCCCAGGAGGAGGCAGTGGCTGGACACCTTTCTGTGTCCCAGAATATTCTCAGAATATTCTGGACATATAAAGGTAGGACATAAGATAAGTGACCCTTGCCAGGCTTGTAGCAGAGGCCACTGCAGAATTTACTGCAAAACGTGGATAACCTGTGCTACCCTGTGTCACTCATATCTCCTTCAAATAGAACTCCATAGAGATGGAAAAATCTTCCCTGTGCCTGTTTCAAACTGGAAATGGAAGCATCCTTTGGTGTAGTCTTTGATGATCTGTCTGCTAAAGAAATATATTGTCAATTTGTTTTCAGGAATCTGGCCAACTGCCCACTCAGAGTCTTGCTTGGGTGTCAGCTGGCTGCCTTTTATTAGTAAAGACTCGTGGGTGTGGGCCCAAAATCCAGTCTAAATTCCTAAGTGGATTTATATGAAGTCCTACACATATAGATGCCAGGCTCAGAGTAATTTTTCACATGTGAGCTTCCTGCTAAAATATTTACACAATCCCTAAAAGCCCATTTGTTCTACAGGATGAGTTGGTAATACATAACGGGCTGCTTGTAGAACATGCAAAGAATAAACAAAGCAAAGAACCATGTCTGGTGTGCTCACAGTGCCGAGTTGCTCTATATCTCAGTCAGAAAAGGGCTGGTTTCAGAGTGCTTTAACTCAAACACAGTCTGCTTAAAAGGAAGAAAAAAAGAAAAAGAAAGGGGGGCACGGCTGTTCAACATTTGCTGTTTGTAAGACACAGCACTACAGAAAGCTTGAAGTCATGTTCTGCTTAAAATGATTTCTGTAGGTTCATTGCAGAGAGTAACTGAATTCCTTCATTTCTGGACCTCAAGGTGCCTGAGGCACATGAAGGAGATGCCCATGGCCCCAAGTGCAGCTCCTGTGGCTCACGAGGCTGTTGCTGTACCCTGTGAATGTGGGCGCTTAATTTAGGAGCTGCTGTATGATTTCTGGATTTTTGTTTTTCGATTTTTTCTATCTAAACACTCTCAAGGTCGGTAATAAATGTAACTTGGAAGTTCTTGGAAAAAGTATGTATTTTTGACTTTGAAACTTTGACTTGTAAATGCATTTCTGTAATTCTACTTGCGTGTTTCGTTAGTATGTCATCACTATGATAAATTTTAAGGTGAATATCACTGAATGAGAATTCCTGTCCACATCTTTATTTAGTAAAAATGTATTCTGCTGAGGAAAACTTGAACTTACACTCAAGCTAAGCAAGGTCTGTCTGTATTCAGAGTTTGTGTGAGCCAAATTTTTGTAGTGGGCTTTGCCGGTGCAAGACTGTAACCCTGAGAATCTCAGGCAGGTGCTTACCATGGAGGTGGATCAGGATACATGATGATCACCTGAGAAAGTATATCCAGATAGGAGTCAAAATCACAGGCTGGGGGGAACTCCTCGGTGCAGGTGGATCTCAGCTCTGCAGAGGAGCCACCGGGAGAGAAACCATCTGGAGCTGCAAAACAAGAATTTGTATTGGCTGCTCTTCCCCTTGGTGCTGGATTCTCTGTCAGTCTTTATAACACTGCCAGAAAGCAGAAAACAAACCCTTTCAGAGGCAGAGGAGTTGGGGATATTTTGGAACAATCAGGTTTCACAGGCTATTCTCATTTCCTTAGGAGTAAATGAACACCATCTGTGGATGAACTGGTATTTCAGGCTGTGGCAGAGACTGTACCTTTAGTGCTGCCTTGCAAGGCAGATGGAAGTTCCAAAGCTTTTCTTATGCCTCAAAGGCTGAAAAGGAGTGTGGGTTCTACCCACACTCATCTGTGCAGCCTCAGATGCTTGTGGGGTACTGAACTTCCCAGCAGTTGCATCTGTGGAAAGTTTGTCCGTTCTGGGAGGGGAGTAAAAGGAGGGGCAGGCATTGGATTGCTGAGAAAATGCTGTTCTCAACAAACACTAACAAAAATGGGAAAAGCTGGAAAACAGCAAAGAAAAAGTCATCCTACTGCCTGCTCCAGGGATTTCTTAATGCTTCCATGCAAGAGCTTCCCAGCTCCACAAATATTAAGAGTTTAGTGCTATTTTCTGTGTTAGAGGATAATTAGTGTGTGTGTGTCCATGTAAAGTAGTGTGGCACAATTTAGTTTAGGATTATTCTTTTGAATGTCTCCCAAAATATGCTTTTCTTTCCCATTTCTCTAGCATTGTTATTTCTAACAAGGAGTTTGAAATTTTTCCTTTCTGTTTTTGCCTGGCTCTAGGCTTTTTCAACAAGATGAAATTGCCAGAGTAGCAGATTTAAACACAGTGGTTAAAGCTTAATGGTCAGTATTTTATCATGCCAAAATATTGGGTCAAACAGTAACTCTAGTTTGGGTTTAACTATTTAATTCTCAATGTAGCTGCTGAAAAATTAGGAAAATTGATAATACTGTAATACTAGACATTAGTTTTCTGGATTTTGTTTTTATTTTCCCTCTGTAGATTGCCATGGGAGTTTGCATTTCAATTCTTTTGGACTCTAAATTTCATTTCCAAAATACAGATGTTTTTCAGTTACCTGGATAAATATTTCTGGAAAAGCCAAAAAGAAATTATTTCTTGCTCCAAGGGGACAAACTGAACCTAGGAGATTTGTTTAGTTTAGACAGAAAAATTCCTGGGCCAAATAACTAAATGAAGTTCAGTTGACTTCAATGGATACTTAATTTACCTCAGTGAAAACAAGATTTAAGCCAATTCATTTTTATGTGGCTAACTATTATTGGCTTTTCTATATAAATAAAATAACCCCTCAATGATATACTGCACCCGTAACAAACTGCAGGTAGAGGCGCCTGCTCACAGAGGACATGGTTGTTGATGCTCCACCATTTATCATTTGAATTTTTACTGTCTGAAGAATTACACTGTAACTTTTAAAACTGTTTTTTTCCTTAAATGGAAATAATCTTCTGTCATTTCCTTGATAAAGTAGCTTCTTGTCAGCAAAGCCCAAATGGGCTGAAAACACTACACTAAAATTAACTCTTTGATATTCCCAAATTATCTTTAAGGTTTTTTAATACGTGTTGGTTTTGTTTTATGGGGTTTTTTTTGGTTAGGGGGTAGGAATTGGCACCTTTTTGACTCTCTAACGATGATGACTGTTGTAGTGACCCCGACGTCACCAATGACATTGTTAATGATGGTGACAGTTCAATGATATTTGGGTACCCTGTTGTTCTGTTTCCAGGCAGATATTCACTTCTGCACTCAGACAAACAGCATTTACCCAGTGATTGTTGTAGGCTGGCGCACTCGGCTGAAATGAGAACAGCTCTGCTTTCCAAGAAATAGAAATTACAGCAAATGCTGCACCAAGGCTACAGGGGGATGTGAAAACGCAACAGAGAATAAATCCTATCCCATACCAAGGGAAAGAAGCTGTTTCGGAGCTGCCGTCAGCACTGGCTGGGTTCTGTAAACCATTGTCAGTGGGCTGTACTGTGGGAGCCCAGTCTCAGCGCAGAGATGCCATTACCGTGCCAAGCTGCCCGTGGCTGACTTATGCCATTATTCCCTTCCATTTCCCATCCCTCGCCCGTGGCCGGGGGTTTTCTGCAGCCCCTCCCCGCAGCCCGGCGTTCCCGGGGCCCTGCTCCCTTACCGTCCGCAGCCTCCCCGCCGCGCTGCGGGCGGCCCAGGCGGCTGTCCTTGCGCAGGCTGCCCACCACGATGGTGGCACAGGACAGGGAGAGCACCAGCCCGATGACCACCCCTGCCACCAGCAGCGGGGACACCAGCAGGCTGCTGTCACCGCCGTGCTCTCGGCGGCTGGGGAAGGCGCTGGACGTGCTGCTCTGGTTCGAGGCGATTGCTGTGCGGAGAGAGGGAGAGAGGGAGAGAGAAATGTGTCACTTGTTACGGGGGGTCCCACAGAGCCTCAGACACAGCCATGGCACCAGCTCCTAACCCCGTCATTAGACCGATTCCTGGGGCTGCCGGGAACTGACTCCAGGGGGAAGGCCGGCTGTAGCTCCCCTGTTTATTGGGAATATCCTGCTGGAGTCAGTGCTGTATGACCCAGAACTCTGATGGCTTCTCCCTGCCAAGATTCTTTGTACCGTGAACTGACTGATGCTGAAAGAACTGACGTGCACGAGGAGGAAAGTGGAAATTCCAAAAGGTGAGCTCCAAGAGGAACAGAGGACTTGCCTGTTGTTAGGGGTGTAAGAAGGCTCCAAGGTTTTGCAGAGAAAGTTTTGGGCAAGAATGAACCACAGGAGCCTGCTTTTGTGGCACGGGGCTCGCTTTGGTTTGTGAGGAGAGTCAGCATCCCAAGAAACTGATTTGTAGTATGTGAAGAGACTCATCCAGAGTGGGATTGTTTGGTTGCAACTGCTTTACTCTGGTAAAAGAAATTAAAATCTATAAATCTATTATTTGAGTTCAATAATCAATCTTCTTAAAGGAGAATAACTCCAGTAATTTATTGCCAAGTCAAACATCCTTTTGAGACAAGCCACAGAGACAGAATCAAAAGTTAAACAATAATATTCCCTTAGAGAATCAACTGACAGCATGATTATACATGGGAATTAATTGCCCAGAGATGTATTTATGGGAGATTGTATTGCTAATGGAGGGAAGGTAAATAGAAGAAATTATGGGAGATTCAGGATTTTAGCAGATAGAATTCCTCTCTCACCCCAAATTAAAATGAAACCTCCCATTAGTGCTCAGCATCAGTAAACCAAAATTTTGTTGATGCAAAAAAATTGCTGGGGATGTCATATACCAAGCTTGGCTGTTGAATCTGACCTGGATATATTTTTATGTCTGGCTATGTGCCAGTTGAACAAATACAGAATTTATTTCCTGCTGAAATCAGGGCTAACAAAATCTTCTATTTCGAGTATTCTGTGGAGTGAGTATGTGTTTTAGGAAGTGCAGTGTGCTGTTTACAAGGATAGATCTTATCAGAGAGTTCTCAGCAAGGTTTGCTCTTTTCCTTTGGGAGACACCAATTGATGTTTTGCAGTCACAAAAAGTTTAGAAAGAAGACAATGGCTCCAAGCCAGTGTTTTATCACTGGCTGATGCTTGAGATTGAGACAACCAACTAGAAACATACACATGAAACCAGGGGAATTAGCATGCAGTGGGGTTTTGTTAATTTTCTGGAAGCACTTTACTGTTGGCTGAGGATCTTTATAGGCATTTAGGACAGACAGCCAAGAAATATGCTGAGCTTTTACCGAGTATCTTGTGCCAAAAACCAAGACTCAATTTTCTGAGAATTAAACTGATGCTGTAGCATTAAATCAAAGGTTATGGACAAGCATTGTACTTAATACTCAGTACAAAGAAGTTTTGGCTGTCTGGGATATGTTTGGGGGGTAAGGCCCTTGTGCTAGAACTCAAATTCCCGAAACGTTAAAAAATTTTAATCGTGTTTTTCATTTGTACATTTTTTAGCTATCTCTGTTGGTGCTGTGTCCAACACACCCTCACTGGCTTTCCAAGGCTTTTTTTTTTTTCCAGATTTTTGCAAAATCTGCCTTTGAGAGATGGATATAGCACAGCAATGGCAGTTTAAATCCTGGCTGCAGGGATTAACACCTGAACTGGAAGTAGTACAGGTAATTTATTGGTAATTTTGGCTGACTTGCAAAGGTAAAAATGAATCAACTTTGTTGTCAGCATGATGACAACATGAGCCTGGGGTGTGAGGTTGCCCCAAACACTGTCAGGCTTGTGGTCATCAATTTAATGTCAAATAGCACTGAAATGGAATTGGTGATAAACTGCTGTCAAGTAGGGAGGAAGGAGGCTGCAGTGAGTGCTTTCTGATCTTTAAAAACTTGGGACAAATTTGGAATGATCCTCTAAACAGGAAGGGCCTGGCTAAGGATATTTATCTTTTATTTTTGTTCCATTGTGGAAGCCAGCTGGAATATCCACGCTCTGACTATTTGGGAGATTCCTGTGGTGCTACCCAGTGTGAGCACTGATATTTGAACCCGTTTTGCTTTATAGAAGTTCAACAGCTTCGAGTGACTTCATACAGAAAATACTCTCCTGCACTGGTATTGAGGTGGTGTGGTTTAGACACCCCATTTATCCACCACATTCTCAGGGCTCCCTTGGCTGTCCCACGTCTTGTCTGTTTTATCTATTGTTTCTCACCAGCGTGAAGCTTTCTGGGTTTTTTATGCTTTTAATCTAACTGAACTCAGTCCCTCATATAGACAAGTTATAGTGCAATATTGCTTTTATTGGAAGGAATGAATGAGTCCCCTTAGCCCAGCTCCTAACACAAAATGTACTTGATAAACTTCTCCTGTGGCATCATTTTCAGTTTGACACTGGGGGTCTGATCCTCCAGACTTTGCTACTGACTTACCACTGTGGCAAACAACAGCAGAATGAGATGCTGTGTTGATATAAATTCTTTGGGTTTGGATTTTGTGAGGGACAAAAGACATGTTTATAGTAATTTTGGCAAAAACCCCCACATTATAAATTTTCTCCTCTTATCCAAGACCATCTTCTTTTGATAAACTGTGCATTTGCCATATAAAAATGCTATGTTTTTTCCTTCAGAATAGAAGTATCTACAAGTGTATGTGAAGCCCATAAATACAACACCACTAACAGAGTGCTAATGCTTTTGTTTTGAGGTAAATTGTATCCTTTCCCATGAAACTGCAAATTATAAACAATACACACATAAATATGAATATTTTATATCTAATCCTCTCAATATGAATTATGTTGGATGTACACACCAGGGCTTTTATCCATGATGGGAGCTGTGTAAGTAACAAGAAACAGCACAACTGGCACAGGGCTGGCAGAACACTGACTTTGGAGTGAGCACCAGTGCAAAATTGCCTGGACTGTCCATTCAGTGTCAGACAATAAATTAGCACTTCGAAAAATCCCTCAAATATCAAACTATATTATTTCACTCAGTGCTCCTGCATCTCAACAAACCAATTGGGAAGTAACTGAAGGAGGTATAGAACCGCCTGAGTTTTTGGGTGCATATTGTTCTTTTTCACCCCTGCTAATCTGTCCTTGAAGGGACAGTTACCCCTTTCTAACTTGGCCATAAGTAATGGGGAAGTTTCAGCTGGCTCAGATCCTGGCAGGGTGAAATGTCCTGGTGTGCAGACATGTCCTGGGAGCTTGGCTTGTCCAACACTGAGCCCTTTATTAGGAGTGGCTTCTCTCTTCCTCAGTGCCTTTCATCTGCTTGTGTCTCAGATGAGAGAAGGGAAGAACCTCACATGGATGAGTCTCTTCTCTCCACACTGAGTTGAGGTTGGTGGTGGTAGTGAGGTCTCGTTCTGTTTCCTTTTGTCCTGAAGGCATATCAGCTCTAGTGGAGCTGCAATGGCCTCTGGAATTGATGGGCTTTGAGATGATTTTAGAGCTGGATCCTGCTAAGATAACCAAATCTCTTCCCCTGGTTTCCAATGTATCATTTTAATAAAGATGATAATTCATGTAATGACTGGTGAAGAGGACGAGACATGAAGTGGTTTTGTTTCCCAGGCTGAAAAGTGCATGACCAACTCCTGAAGGAGTGCTGATGTGTTGTTGTTTGGAAAATTTGTGTCTAGAATTATCCACCTCTTCATCCTTGCCAGCCTGGGATTCTCCTTCCTGAGGGCAGGGTGGGCTTGATGCTGGCTTGCTGAACTAGAGCTGAAGCATGTGGACAGAACAGAGTATTGCTTGTACCCCCTGGGTCAGTAAAACTGTTTGGGATGGTGATCCAGCACCCTTAAATGCACTGCATTAACACAGGGTACAGGACTGGGAAGGAGTAGTGGGAAGGTCGGTTTAGGATGATGCATAGCACCCTCATAACCCTTTGGTTTTCAAATAATTGCAGCAAAGCATCTCAAACACCGAATCAATTCAAAGCATGTTTCTGGTATCCTTACTTTCTCAGTCCCTTGGATTATGCAGTCTCTTTATCCAGGGAAGGTGAGTGACAGATGTCAGGAAGGAGCTGAGAGCACCCAGACACACTAAATCAGTGGAATTATCCAAGATTTTGTTGATTCTGTCTTTATGAACAGTTGTTATTTGAAGATGGTTTAGTCTGGCCAAGAGTGACCAGCTGGACCCTGCCCTTGCTGCTGCCCTGGGAAAGAAATCTCTGGAAATCAGCAGAAATTGCACTGCTTGTTTCTGTGGCACAGGAAAGGAGTAAGGGAGGTGTAGCACAAAAACAAGCTGGGAAAGGGTTTGGATCACAGGAGCATCCCTGTGGCCAGGGAGAGAGGGATGTTACTCAGGCATTGAATACAAGGGCCCACAGGAGATGAACCTTAAAATGAACTAAAAAGAAATGTCTCTGTTGGATTCAAAGCTACTCCATTGGATCCTGAGGAAGGCTGAAACTTCACTTAGGCTTGATAAATACCAGGGTGTCATCTGCTTATGGGACTAAAAGGAAGCGATGAGGATGCTCAGAACAGGGCAGGTTATTTGTCCTTTTGTATTTCTCTTATTCTCTTGTAGAAAAGTTGAGAAATGAGTGAATGACCAGAACAGTCTGGGAAATGCCCTCTCTACAAAGCAGTGTTACACCAGCCAGACAAATAGTACAGGAAAAGAAATTTGCAGTTCAGGAGGCCCAGGAGCAGGTTTGGTTCTCTCAAACACAGTTTTTCTTTCCTTAGGCTTTTCTGCTTTCCACACAGAAAGTTAAGCTGCCTCTTGAGCTACAGTGGATGTTCAATAATAACTCAATGGGGAGTGCTTCAAACTTTTGTCTTCTTATCTTCCTATCCTCCAGAATTGACACTTAGTAGTTATTTGACAAAACCAATGAATAAATAAATTTTTCCTGTCAGTTGCTGCACCAATGACATTTAAACAGTTCCCAAAACAGATGATATTCATCATTATTTCTTAAGTTGAGGTAAATCTTCCTATACAAATGGTTAACTAATTTTGCCTGTTCATTGCTGCTGTGGGAGATAGCTCAGCATAATCCAAACCCACACAAATGCCATTAACCAGGCAGGACCTGTGAATTCAGACTCAGTTACTCTGCACCTCTCTGCAGTTCAAAGACTATTTGAACTTTTTAACTGCATATGTATGTTCTAATCAGAATTAAAATTTTTCACTGATAAATAATAAAAAATGAAAACCTTATTTAGACCTGAGACTGTGTGCTAGGGATGGCTCAGTTTTATCTGATTCCCCAGCTGAAAGTGAATGTGGGACATCCTTCCAGGTACAAAAGCTGCCCATGACCTTGAGGAGCTCCTCTCAGGCAGAGAGGGTGGCCTTTCCCCCACGACAGCAAACTCTGCCTTTTCATCCTGTCTGCTGCCTATCAGATAATGGCTTTCTCTCTTCTTGCATTGACATCCTTATTATAGAGCCAGAATGGGAAGATTGGATCACCAGCAGCCTGCAAATTGAGAATGTCAGAAGCAAAGAGAATGTGGCTGCAGAAGGGCTCAGGAAATAAATCTTTTCAGCTGCTGTGGCTTTAGGGTATTATGTTGATGTCACAGCAGCTTGTATAGGTGCTGTTTCAAATTAACAGGAAAAATCTTCCAATTTTCAGATCCATGGTCTCTTTTATCAACATGATAAATACCACTGCAGGGAAACAAATCACTCTGCAAGTATAACAGCCCACTTTCTGATGGACAAGGAATATTTTCCCCCTGTTTTCTCATATTCAAACAACTTGGAACTAATAGTTTTTTAAGCAGGACCCAAAGCTATTACTTTTCTCAGAAACTCTGTATTAGGGCTTGGAAATAAGTATGATGAGAATTCTCTTTTATCCATTAAAGTAAAGTTACCTTCATAAGCTTAGATCCAACCTAGCTTAGTAGTGACTTGAATAAGGCAAACCCTATAATTTTGGGGGTTTTTATTGTGACAAACTCTGCGTTTTTTGGCACACAACTTTCTCATATAAAAAAAAAAAAGTTTGGAAAAAAAAGTTGCAATATAGTAATATTTCTTAAAGTTTGAAAAAATATAATGGGCAAATTATTTTATATTTTACCTTATCAGTCAGCTTGAACTGTGATCTGGATGTCTCATGTCTTTAGGAGGCTGAGCTCTGTCTGAACTGTATTTAATGTAACCTAAAGAGAGCAGGTGGCAACTCATGGGACATGGAGCCCAGGTAGGAAACATAATCTATATTGGGGCAACAAAAAACCAACCCCAAACCAAACACCCAAACCCTCCCACAGAGAAGTTCCTTTCCTTACAAACTTTTCTCTCAACCTCCACAGAGAAAATGGGAAGGAATGATGAAATTCTTTCCAGCTCAAATAGTCACAACTGGTGAGCACCTGACTTGTGCACTATATGCATTTATGAATCTCCAAATCAGTTATCCACTTCTGATCACTACTAAACTGGCTTATATTTACAACTTGTTAAATGATGGATTTTTGTATTTTGCTAGAGTTTCAATGAATTGTTCCACTGGCTCTATCAGTCATCACCTTTAGCAATCTGTATCCTGCTCACAGGGTTCAAAGCTCTATAATGAAGATCCATCTGCAATTAAATGTTGAGGCTGAACTGAGCTTCAAGGACCAGATCCACCCCAACACTCCTCCCACTGTGCTTGTGCCCTTGTGCTGTTTCTTATTTACGGCTTTTCTGATCAAAATTAATCTAATTTCTTTTTCCAGCTTACTTGCCAGTTTTCAGTAGGAGTAATCTACTGAAAAAGCATGTAGAGTATTTTTACTGCTTAGAAAATAATGATGACAGAAATACTGATCCAGGGAGTTGTGTAAGGAACGGGGTGCTGAGATAGAAACCTCTTAACAAATGCTGCGATCTCCAGATCTTCCTTTAGGAGGTGGTATCACATGGATCTATCTCAGCCTTTCTTTCAAGGTGACACGAATTTAAAAAATAATTAAAATGGTTTGCAGTGTAGTTCTGCACTTCCACATAAGTTATGGTGATGGTGTTTCAGAGCACACAAAGCCTATAGAGTGATTTACATCATCATTTGTATCTGTGAAAGCTCCAGCAGTATCTGCCTGCATAAATCAAGGGGTTTTCTCATACCATTAAGAAATGATTTAATTCTTTCAGATTTCATCTGAACAGGACTACCATGTCAATAATGGCAAGTCAGATACTGATTCTGGAGACAATTTCAATCACCTGGGTTCTTCATTGCTAAAGGAGCCACTGAAATACAAGGACACTGAAAGATCTGTGGAAATGAAACACTCAAACATTACTATTCAAAAGCCTGGGGGTTAAATCCCTATTGCTACTGTAGAACAGCCATTTGGTGAAAGGACTGGTCACTGGGAGTGCAGGACTGGCCACAGGGCCCCAGGACCATTCCCTGGATCTCTACAGGGTCCGGGGCTTTGATGCACACCATCCCCTGTGCCCTGTGCGTGTCCAGCAGCGCTGAGCCAGAGCAGAGCAGAGGAGGCTCACCCTGAAGGGCTGGGAAAGCTGGCAGGAAAAGCTGCTAGGCTGTGGGGTTTCTCCTGGGGCAGCACAACATTCTGCTGCCTTGCACACAGAGCTCCTGTTACAGGCTCCACACAGTCCCTTCCTCTAAATAATGTAATGGTGGTTGCTTTTCATTTGAGGTGGCAGGGAAAAGACTTTAAAACCAACAAAAAAACTCCCCCTAAGCCAAGTGCAGCCTTTAGGAAAGGACATTTATTCACCTTCAATATAAACTGCACTGTGTACATGTGAATATTTCAAATAGAAAATGCAGTTCTCATTTGAAGGCCTGTTTCAGCAGCTACCATAAACATCTGCAGCAGCTCCAGCAGCTCCACGTGTGCTGGGAAGTCCAAAGGGCTCTGGGCTGTCCCCGGAGAGAAGGCATGCAGAGAAAGACTGGGATTTACAGATACCCCCAGCATCAGCTGTGCTTGCTGCACCTTTTCCTCTCCAGGCAGTTGACAGTCCAGGCTGTAGGTATTCCAAACTGTTCTTAAAAGGAAGCTGTTTATTGTTTCAAACATGATTTAGGCAAGGGAATATTTCTAAAGGAACGGGAATTGCAGTGTGCATTGTTCTGCATTGCCACCCAGTCAGATTGAGAGTCATAATTGAGGGATGCAGAGTCAGGCTGGAGCAAGAACTTGGGCTTTTTCTGTGAGCACACTGTTCTGGAGATTATACTCAATTTAAATAATTATACATTATGGGAAAGTTGATTAAATTTCGAATACAAAGGATTTATAAATCCCTTTGTAATGAATGGTGCTGCACATAGATGAGAACCCCTGTGATGCCCTTGGAGCACCCTGGACAATCCCTTAACCTGGAACACTGGCTGGATTTAAGGCTGGCTGGGTTTTGTGGCCTTTTGAACAAAAGGGACCAGAAAATGGTTCAGTCCCAGAAAATAAGTGTGCCCAGCAGGGGTGGTTCTAATAAAACTATCTAAATAAAAGCTCTGGTAGGGATACTGCCTGGAAGTATCCAGGGATACCATCCAGCTCCTACCTTCTTGAAGTTCAGTCTGTGTTAAAGGTCACCTAACTATTGCTGCTTTTCCACTGTGGAAATGTGTCTGTTAAACTGTTTCCATTTAGCCAGTCGGAAAAAAAAAAAAAAAAAAAAAAAAAGACTTTTAAACAAAGCTATGGGATCCTTGCTAGAGAAACTGGTATCTAGGCTGATGTAATCTTCTCTCCCCTTTTGAGTGCATGGGTAGACACATGGAGAAAGAAGCAACTTTGTAGTAGAAAAGGAAATAATTTCTGTCCCTGTTGTCCTGATCACACATGATTGCAAAAGAGTTTTAATCCACATGCTTGCTAACAGCAAGGGCTTTTACCTTGTGGATTAACAAATTTGAAAAAAAACACACAAAAAAAATGGAACTTCTTCAATTTCCTCTCACCCGCCTTAATTATTCGTTTTAACTCCATGCTGCAGATCAGGGTTACCTTGTTAGGTGCTTAATGAGGCTGAGAGGACTCACATGGTGTGGCCAGTTAAGGAGTTCTATCCAAATTACCTAAACATTCTTCTTCCCCACCTGAAGGCAATCTTGCATTACAGGAGACAGAATGTCCTTCAATATGAGGGCAATCTAAAGAGTTTGCAACAGGAGATTGATAAACTCCATCTCAAAGAGATTGATAAACTTAGATTTGTAAATTGTATTCTCCAGCTCTTAGGAGGACTCAGAGTTGCTGCATATGCTACTCTTCAGTTATGGTGGGAATGGATCAACCTCTTCAGTTTCTGGTGCATGAACAATCAGATTAAGAGACATTCAGATTAAAAACAAGCAGAAATTTTCTATTCTTTGCATTAGTAGGCAAAGAGTTTTTCTTATGAAGAAACTGACAGCATGAAAATAGCTCCTATTTTATAGGACACTGTAGAAACACAGGTGTGTGAGCTGCAGAAAAGTGAGTGCTGTTTTGAAAAAGGCTGGTTCATGGAAGTGATGGAGCACTGAAAGGAATAAAAGGGGGAAAATGGTGCTCCAGGGTTACTAGAGCACTATCAAACCCCTGCACAGCACAATGGGATATATGGTATGTGGTGGACACTGTCTGCAGAATGACCTTACAGGGACAGAGCTAGGGAAAATCCCACCCAGCAGCAGGGGAGTCCCAGGGCTCTGCACAGCAGCAAGGACCTGGCCCTGTGCAAAGGTGCTGTGGCTGCTGGAGGGGACCAAGAACAACTCCCAGAGCAGGAATTCACTTTAGCCCAGCCATCTCAAGGGTCCCCTGAGCAGAGGCTGGCAGGAGTAGCTGAAGTCCGAGGCCTCCAGCAGGTCACCAGTGAGGGAGGGTTGGCTGAATGAGAGAGCCAAGGAATGCTGAGACACTGTGGAAGCCTTGAACCTCAGCTGCCTGAAGCATGAGCAGTGCAATGACAGCTTGCTGGGACCGCAACAAATACCAGTCTAGAAAAGGTGGCTGCTTTCTCTTCAGAGCTCCTGTGCTTTAATGTCAGCATGGACTCCTTGTGGGCATCATAACTGGAAAGTGAAAGAGTAAAACAGCTGAGATGGGCCTCATTAATTATTAAAAAGCTGACAGTTAGTGTGGATCTGCTGTGGAGAAGCTGTGAATTTAGGATGGCCTGTTGCCTCAAAGCAATGTTAAAATATGTGTTACCTCTGAGAAGTAGCTCTTCACCTGCTTCAAAGTTATAAACCCATGAACTTCACAATATATCCTAAATATAATGGTACTGACAAAATGCCCTGTTTGAATGGCAATAGGAAGTGGACACTTTTTTGATTGTTTTAGTTACTTATGTTTTTTTAAAAATCTAAAGCACCTGCTGTCCTGAAGCTTGAGGAAAACCATGAAAATGAAAAAGGCTTCAAATCTCTGCAGGTATCAAAGAGTTCAGCTCCTCATTCTTGACTTGTGCATCACGAGGTTCTTTTGAGGGGTCCCAGTGAGAGTGGTGGTGGTGTCTTTAAACTGTGCTACAGAGATGTGTGTTCCTGACCTGAGGAAGGGAGGGTCCTGCCTTCTACTGCAAGCTGGAAATGCAACGGGATTTGGAGTCAGGTGTTTATGGTTTGATGGCTTCTCTGGGTTGGTTTTTGGTTGTTTGTGTATGGTTTTGCTTTCTCTTTGATGGGGTTGGTTTGTTTTAAGCCTCTTTTAGCTGCTGAAGATGAAGGACAGACTGCAATGCTTGGCCAAGGAAGGTATGAACTCTCTGCCACAACAAAATCCTGTTTGAACTCCTCCTGCCTTCTGGATGGCTCCTGCATCGGTATTAATTGGAGAAATGTGCTAGAAATGTTAACAAGGGTGATCACTGTGTTTTGTGGGGCTACATTTACAGATTTAGAATGTTCAGCCAGTGCATGCTGACCTGCTGCAATTTGTTCTGAATAGCACCTAGAGCAGGGACTTTCACTGTGACATCCCTTGTGCTGACAAGCACATGAGACAAGAAATACCCTGCTGTTTGGGTTATTACAATAATTGATGGATACACATGGACTGTGTCATTTGTTAATACTATCCTGTTAAATCCCTCTGGGAATGAGATCACAGTTTTTTCTAAGTAGCAGCTGCTGCAGAGTTTCCTGAAACCCCAGATTTTCAGGCCCGGCCAAGGAAGGCATACAAACATGCCTGGTTGCAACAATATGAGCTAACAATACCTGAGCCTGCAGCCTTGAGAAGATGTGGGCAGCCTTGGTGATTCAGGGAGTGCTGAGGGTGTTCAATGAGCTCTGTGGTTCAGAAAGGAATCTCACTGTTCCTGCTCCCCTCCTGTGTCCCTTGGAGATAAATCCTGCCCAGATAGAGGCTGGAGACAGCCCAACAAGGTGTGTGTTTATTCCCCATGTTGCCCTTTATCAGTATTCGATTACCCAAAAGCTCTGCCAAGAGAACCACAAACATGTCACCCCTACAAAATCACTGTGACTGAGGAAAAAAGAAATGAACAATGACTGATGCATTCATTTACATCTGTCAAGGTGATTACTGTCTGAATGATGGTTTTATTTCCTCTGATTAATTTAGCACAAGATTCCTTCTTTTATTCTTTTCCTGCCCATGGGGTGGATATCCCTGATGAAGCACAGGTTCCTTGGAATGTTTTTTGCTATTACTCCTCTCTCCAAACAAGTCCTCCTCACCAGCAGCTCCTGAGTCATTGCAGGAGGAATCAATACAGTGTCTGGTCAAATTACCTGGTGCATGGGCTCAGTTATCTGCTCATGTCCCAGTTACTCCCAGAGATGAAATTACAAAACAGCAGCCACTTCACTGAGGGAGGATTCCAAGGGAGCAGGATGTCCCCAGGATGAGCTGGGGGAATGCTGATCCTGGGGCAGGCAGTGTAGGTGCAGAATGATCATGGTATGAGACCAGATTAATTACCCATCCATGCATGCATCTGTAAGTTAGGAACGTATCTTTAATCATTATTTGCCATCTTATTTAATTAGATTTGAATTATACTTTTTTTTGTTACAGTTGCATTTTTTACAGTGAAGTTTTAATCTTTCTTGAAATTTTGGAAAATTGTTTTTGTTCTTAGTAGTAGTATTTTTTCCCTAAACTTTAATAGCAACTTTAAGCAGAGAAACCTAATTTAAAGGTTTTTTTTACTCTATAAGCACTGTCCTTTGGGTTCTGACTCAAGAGAATTCAATATGAGCACATCAAACCCATCTGTCTCTCCCACAAATGTCTATAGATCTATATTATCACAAACAGTTGCTGTGCTATGATTCCAAATTAAGTTTAATACAAAATCAACTTGCCTAATGTTGGCCTTATTTTGCCTTTAATTACGAGCTGTTCTAATTCTTGTTGGCAATTTCTACTGATAAAATTAAGGGGTTTTCCCACTGTGACTTAACGGAATGCAGCAGGATTTTCAAGTTTCCGTAATATGACAGGAGAAATGCTGACTTTAAGGCTTGTTTTATTTCCATTTGTTGGATGCCAGTTTGCCTGTGGGAGAGGGAGGGGGCTGCTGGCCCAGCCCTTCCCTCTGCCAGGACAAAACATCCTGCTAGGAGTGTGCTGGGAGCAGAGGTGTCCCCGAAGAGCTCTGGGGCGGCAAGTGCCCCTTTTCCTGAGGAACACGGAACACAGAACACAGCACGGTCCTTTCCTGTGTAACCAGTCAAATGGCTTTTGCTGGGGTCCAGGAGGAAAATCTCATTTTACATTGTGTCAGCTCCCCTGTTCAACAGCTTCCCACGCAGCAGGAGGAGGTGGCCCTTGCTGGACTGCACTAAAGGAATCACCCTTGCTGGACTATCACGTGCAGAGCCAACAGAGCTTTTTCTGTCCCTGTAGAACAGAGGATGTACCAGGAACTTGGCATCCAAGTGCTCTCTGCCTTTTCAGAAGGAAGGGATGAGATCAGTTCCCAGGAGCAGCCTGGCAACCCACGCTGGATCCATGAGGATGTTTAGCTCATGAGGAAAGGCAGTTGCTCTAGCACCAAATAATAACCTAAATGTGCAGGATTTTAGCACATGGAGACTTTTTTTGGCTTGTTCACTCCTGAAATGCCACGCTGGCCTCTGTCAGGATGCAGTGTGGTGGGGACAGGCTGCTGTGCCGGCGCTGGCAGGGCCGCAGGGCCAGTGGGATGCACTTGTGTAAGTGGGGCTCTGACTGGAGGCACTTCTGAGGGATTGTCCTTTTGGCTGGTGACTTAACTCTGCCCTTCCCTGCGTGATTTAAATCCCTTGTGATTTAATTTAAACCCCAATGGCCCTTTCTGTGGCACATGATCTCTGTCATGTTCTGTGTTCAGTCACATCCTATTTCTGCACATTTTCCCTGGACTTACTGTGACCTGTGAAGAGGGATGAATTACCAGCACGCTGTTTCCTTAAGCTGAGCAATTACTTTGAATGAATATTACATGGGTTATGTGAAGATAGAAACTGAGAATAAAGAGACTTGCTATGGAAACAGGTTTTTTTTTTCACTTTTCTTTTTTGATGCTTTCATCTCTTCTGCAGTGGGGATTACTGTGCTATTTATTCTTTATGGTGAAAATATGACAATTATGTCTGTTAGATTTGACATCTTTTTCTTTATATTCCTTAAAAAATGAGAAATGTAAATGACATTCCTGTACTATCTTTGGGTATTTTGTTTTTATTCTGATGATGTCTCCTTTCTCCAAGCAACAAAAATCAAGATGTTGCATTATACCCAGCTCATTCATGCATTTTTTCAGGTGAACTGTCCGTCCTTCTTGTAAGCTCACGTTCCACAGAGTATTTCCAGAATGGGGGTTCTGTAGAACTTTGCAAAACCCTGCTGCCTACTCTCTCCAGTGTGGTATTTAGAGCAAGAAAACTTTTAAAAGCCCAACAGAAGCTTGTGGATTGACCTCTCCGTATTTTATTGAAGTGATTGATCTCTCTTATGTTTTCATTGACTGATCTCTGTGCATTTGTGCACCAGTTATTCACTTCTACATGTTTCTGCTGTGCTGTTTAAAATATTCCCAGTACTGAGAATCAGGAGTCCTTCAGCAAAGTATGTGTGCAAAAGAGCCACCTGAGCAGCTTAGGGACCCACAGTTTAACCTCTCGGTATTAAACGAGTTGTAAAACAAGGAGGAGAAATGCATCTGTGCACTGGTGACACTGAGCCAGCAGTTTCAGTCTGAGAGGAAGAGAGAGAACAGTGATATTTGTAATCCAGTGCTAAATGCAAATAAGTTCTGTGTCTCTTTCTTCGGGAGATTGCTTCCTTGAGTCACCGGGGTTCATTTACATTCGGGTGACATCTACAAGAATTTTGCCAACACAGCTTATTACTGCAAACATTGTGTCAGTTGTGACATTTCTCTTTGCTGGAGAATCCCCAGAATGGCTCTGTTTGTTCCTGGCGGCAGACGTGGAGTCACACAGGGAGCGGTGCCAGCCTCAGCCGCGCCTGCATCCCGCCGAGCTCCCTTCCCTGAGTTCTGCCTCCGCAACCCTTCCCGGCCCGCTGGGAGCAGAAGCCTTTCCCAAAGCCATTTCACTCTGGGAGGGAGATGGGCACCTGGAGCTGGCTCCCGGAGCAGACACGGGCAGGTCCCGGGCCTTTTTCTGGAGCAGAGGTACAAACACCCCACGATGGGATAGCAGAGCTCCCGACGGCACCAAGCACCTCCAACCCCTAACAGGAATTCAGATTAATCCAGCGCTCCCGGTGTCAGGCAACTGAATCCATGGAAAAGAAGGGTTATTATCCCTGTAGCTGCACTGAAAGGATGCTTAATTCCCAGACTCTACTTCCAGTCTAACTCCCAACAAGCGTGTGTTCCAAAGGTGGGGAAGGAGTCAGTGCCAGGAGTGTTATCTGAGTGAGATCCTCAGCTCCTTGGTCTTCCTTTCCTATATCCCTGCTTTGTGCATTTCCCTGTGTTGTAAATATTATGGGATAATTCGTGTTAGTTGTAGTATATAGAATATAGGGATTCATACTGGGGAAAAGGAGGCAGCAGGGACACCCGTTTCCTGAAAGCTTTTTGCAATTGAAAGAAAATTAACCGAGCCGAAAAGCTTTGTTCACTGACAGCCCCGCACATACAAATGTAAATTTTTGAACATCTCCAAAAGACGATGCCTGCCCCTCAGCGATGAAGGCGTTTCCCTGAACTATGAAAAGAAGACGTTCCTGAAACCCCGGAGCCGACGCTTGCCCATCGGCGACGAAGGTATCACCTCAACACAAAGAAAGGAGGACTTTCCTGGAAATCTGAAGTATCATCTTTTTGACATTCACGAACGAAAAGCGGACTTCCGAGAATGCAGATTTCATGGACAAAAGACACCTGGACCCCATCATCCCGAAGATGTGATCAGCTTCCCCACCAATTTACCAAAAAGACTTTTCCAAAAGTCCATGTGATCCCCAAGCTATGAATTTGTAAAGAGAAACATTAAACCCCAAAAGACCTATTTTAACTACCGCCTCCCTTGTAACAGTATAAAATTGTATCCAAAACTCCCTGTGGTGGTGGACTATCAGGGTCTATGCTTAGCGCATGTTTCTGGTAGCTCACCCCGCACCGACTCCCGGGCTTGGTGCTGCCCAAATTTATTTTAGTGGCTCATTGAATATTTTTATTAATTTGCATAATAAATCATTATTATTAAAAATTGGCTATTTCATTTATAACACCTGGCTATCCCACGCAAAGGATTGAGGCAGTCACTTCCACTTCCTTCCTCAGAGAGGGCGTCCTCAGGGTTTCTTTCATTTATAAACATCATTTACAGGTTCTGTGAATTGCTCTTGTTAATGGGAGTCATCAGTGATGCTCAATAAGAGACATCGGAATATTTTCTTGTCTACCACTCCATATAGTTTTCTCCTGCCCTGTTTATGTATTTATATGTAATATGCATTTATTTGTCACTCCGCTCTGGGGAACAAAGCCTGGCAGCTACAAACACTTCTCTTGCAATGCAATGATAGGAACAAGTCTCTTCTGGAAGCCACTCAGATGAAACCAGCCACATTATTTCAGCCATGACTCAAGGCAGATTTGAATTTAGGATTTCAAGGAGGTGTTATGCCCCCTGGCCCTGCTGGCTGTTTTCTATTCACTCTGCTCACTCTGTATTTTTCACCTTATTCTCAGTTCTACAGCATACAGAGTTTTCCGCTAACTCACATGTCGTAAAGATAATATGCCAAAAACTGGAGTCTGCTATTTTTTATACAGATACTGAACCTGGGCCTCAGTTCAGGAAAGTGCTTACGTGCATAGTTTCTGCTCTGTAAATGCATCCTTGATTTTATTCCTACAAAATTTTCCAATTCAGGAGGCACTGAGATTCAGTTCTAAAACTGTCACTGTTCCACCCCTTTAGATTGTGGGAGAGGGTTTTGCCTTGCTGATGGGCTTGTCTTGTTTTCAAAGTTTGTATTATAGAAGTGTTAAAATCAAAATTACCAGAATGTTTGAAGACGCTTCTGCTGAAATTCATAGATTCATATAACAGATGAAGTAAGGTAGCTCCTTTAACAAGAACACTTTCTTAGCTGTGTTTGTGGGTTTATGGAGTAGCCTTTACAGGCTGCCTTGATAGAAACTTTTAAACTGTGGTTTCTCCCCTGAAAAAGGGCAGCCATTCAGAGAAATATTTTAATATATTTCAAAATATAACAATACTACTGATCATTTCTCACTATGAAACAGAACTGGTCATTCTTTATATCCTGTCAGATAATTTCCTGTCATTATATGTATCTTGAAAACGGCTGTATTTAGCAGAACTGAGCATTTTCTAAATTCATGGGACAAGGGGAGTCATCATCACAATGCCTGTCCCATTTCAGGAGGAGCTGGCACTGCAATCTTTGCTTGTCCCTGCTCCTCCTCCTGTGTTAAGGTTCCTGTTTTCCCTCAGCCATTGTCAGTGCTTCCAGGGAGGAGGCAAAGGGGCCACAGCTCTGCAGGTTTGTCTCTCTTGTTTCCTGTGGGCCAGAACTCTGTGCTCAGTTGTTATTTCCTAAGCCCTCTATTCCTTTTAGCATCTGAAAAGATAAGCTGTCAAATCAGAGATGCAAAAACAGATAAAAGTTCTGCTCTAATTAACAGTTACTCGAGGGCTATTGCAATTATGTCCTTTGTTCATTTCTGCTTACACAAGTTGGTAGTGTGTCAGTGAGATTTTCTGTATCAGGCAAGATCAACAAATACTGACCTCAGCAGGCAGTAAAATACTCATTACATAAAAACCCAATGCCAGCAAATAAAAGAGGAAGAGTATGCAGAAAAAACATAACTACTGGAAGAAGCAGTCCTCCAAATTAATCCTTAGACAGGACAAATAAAAGATGTAAAAGAAGAGGATACTGTTGTCTTAAGTGTTGATAATCCAGACTAAGGTAATCTATGAAATTTACAACCAGCCCAGCAGCAGGATTTTTGTAGGCAACAGGCTGCATTTTGTTGTGGCGGGGAAAGAGTAGATGGTGATTTCCACAGCAATCTCAATTCTCCTACTAAACACTGATAAATATTATAATGCTCAAAAGACCTGAAACCTGTCTGGAGGTCACAGCCTGTGACTATACAAGTGAAGAAGAAATAAGAGTTACAAGTGGCAGTGAATTCAGAACTTAACTGCCCGACAAAGACTGCTTAAACTATCAGTACGACAAACCTTAGGAAGCCTCAATTAGTCAGTGTGTTTAGAATTGACTTATTAAGTTACTCCCAAACTGGAAGCTGGTTGGGTTATTTTTTACTTTCCCCCGTCCCTTTATATTTTCCTTTGGGATGTTTGAGTATTTTTCCTAATAGAGAAGATTGTATAATAAAGGTATTCCTGAATATAAGGAATATAATTTTGTTGCTTAATAGGGGTACTATGGTACAGCAATTTGCCAAGCTGACAAGTACAGTTACATTCATTTGCTGAGGGAAGCAGTGAAGGTAAAGGAAGCAGAAATGACTTCTCAGAAGGAAATTGGCAGGCACAGGGCAGTCTGGGCCTCTTGAGTTGGGATTCTTTCCTGTCACTGCCTTTGATAACCCTTCCATTTGTGTATCCTTCAGTGGTTCCTTAAAACTAGGTTTTCCCATCTCTTCAGTGGTATGTGACAGTATCCCACAGATTAAGAGCAGATAGTCCCCTACTTTTGGAACTTCACTTTAGAGCTTGTTTCAGGAATTTCTTGCTCTCCCATTTGGACAGTAAGAAGAGCCTGGATGCACCTGCAGGGAGGTTGAAACTCTCTGAAATGCCCCTCCTGAGTATCTGCCTGTCTCTGACAATCTGGAGAAGGTCAGTGTGCCTTCCCTGGAACTGCTGTCAAGGACTGGGAGATGCCTGGGTACAAATTTTCAAGAGAACTGTGAAATGGCAAATTCCTTTTTTTCAGCTGGGCCAGTTCTAAAAGGGCATGCAATTAAATGAATGGAAACAAAAAATACAGTCATTAGGTTAACATTTAATGTTTTCAATATTTAATATTTCAAGTTCTGATATGTTATTTAATAGCTATTTAAATAACAGTACCATGCCTCTCTTGAAATCAGCTTTTCGGACAAGAACTGTCCAAAACCCAAGTTTGGACAGTGTTCAAACATATTTTCCTCAACAGTCTCCTGTTTTGTTTTTTGATTCTGTTCACCATCCTGGTGGACTTCAGGCAGGATTACCTAGAAAGGATTTTCCATGGGCAGGATTATATACATGATTTTCTATAAAGCTGCTGGAGAGGGATGGAGGATGGAGGTTATGAATTCCCAAGGCCTGAGGTGCTGCCCAGAGAGGCAATCTGGGGGCTTGGCTGTGGAGATGCTGCTCTTGGAACAAACAGAAACTTCCTGTTAATGTGAACTTTAAGTAAAGTCTACATGACAGAATAATTTTAAGCTTTTGTGCAGTGTTTAATTACTCTACTAATAAAATGAGAAGTGTCAAGTTACATAAAATAGAATTTCTTTGAGATGAAAGAATCTACTCATGAAACCCTTGGGACTGGGAGCAATGATCACAGGTTGTGATTCTCTTTGACTTCAGTGGGGTGAATTCTTTGGTTGCCATGAAAATCTATGTTTAAACCCGAAGCAGAATTTTACCCTTTCAATCTACTTTCTCACGGTTTCAGGCAAGTCTCTAGATAGAAAATGCATCCTAAAAAAAAGGAGATAGGTAAACTGAGACACTGACAGGCAGCCCGAACCTTTGTGCTATAGCTTCATGCTAGATGAGTGGAGAAGGAGACAAAGGGGAGATGAAGGCAAGAACATCTTAAGTGCTACAGGTCAGGACCACTTTTCCAAGAGTATTTTCTGAGAAATGTGTGGCTAACCCTTGAGCAAAGGTCATACATTTGATTTCATCTTCCAGCCGGGGAAATTTTAACTTGTTTAATCAACTGGAACAAATCCATGCATTGCTTCTCAGGGCAGCTTCCCCTGAATGCACGCAAGACAATGCTTTTGTAAAGTCTTAGAGGTGGTTCAACTTCCCATCCCAGAGGATTTTATAGCAAAAGCCACCCTCAATCAGAAAAGAGAGCACAGGAAAGAGAAAAGGAGAGAAGGAACAATACAAGAATGTGTTTTTTCATCTGGGGATTTTGGTTGACTGAGCCAGAAAGTAATAGGCAAATATATTCATACTTGCAATACACTTGAAACAGTTCATGATCTTTCCCATTAGGCTGAATTTCATGGTAGGTGCACATTAAATGCAATACTTTTATGCCAGGGCTTTGCTTCCTAAATGCTAAAATTAAGCTCTCAGAGTAAGCTAGGAAGTAACAATTTTGTTTCTGAAAGCCAGGACAGCTATGGAGGCTAAAAATTAACTAAATTCTGGGGACTTGTCCTGCAATATGAATTTTTTATTTTGACATTATTTTTTCTTTCCCAATTAGTCAGCATGATTATAAGAATTTATTTCCTAAGCTGCCCCTGAATTGCATGCTGATGTTTTGGTTTTTTTTCCCTTTCCCCCCTCCTTTATCTTTTTCACCTAGACGGGACTTTCCATAGGCACAATTATATCCATGATTTTCTATAAAGCTGCTGGAGAGGGATGGAGGTTATGAATCCCAAAGGCCTGAGGTGCTGCCCAGAGAGGCAATCTGGGGGCTTGGCTGTGGAGATGCTGCTCTTGGAACAAACAGAAACCTCCTGCTAATGTGAGCTTTAAGTAAAATCTTCACAACAGAATTATTTTAAGTTTTTCTATGCAGCGTTTAATTACAAATATAATGGGAAGTATCAAGTTCTATTTGATTTTTTCTTTCTGCACAAAGCCCCTCCCGTGCAGAGCTGTGTGTGTTTGTGTGCACACATCAGCTGTGGGAAGCACACACTGAGGGCTGTGTTGGAATCCTCTCCACGGATCACACACGTGGCTTCTCAGGCTGTTGGTTACTGTGATGCCCTAAAGAGCCTTTCAGGAATTTTGGAGCCGTGGCTCAGCACACTGGGACTGATATTCTTACATAGCTATAATGTCCAGGAGCCACGGCTGGGAAACAGCATGTGTGAGGTGCTACAAAATGAACAAAGATTCCCTCCTCCCACATTCTTCTTGTTCGATCCACCACTTGTTCAGGCTCTTCCTGCCAGGCTGGTTGGTGGCAACAGCACAGATGTTTTCCACCTTGCAGCAATATGCTGAACATATGATGGAAATCTGTCCTGGAATGCAGCCTCCCTGGGAAGTCCACTCTTACTCTCAGTAGATACTATGGATGTTGATTTTGAGGACCTGAGTTTTTCCTCTGTTCCTTCCCTGAAAATTCACTTCACCATGGCTGGTCACAAAGCTTTTTCTGCACGTGCCTAGGTCTGAAAACATATGTAAAATACTATGAATCCTCTTTGTTTTACAAGCACCATTCTGTGTGTAAGCCCTGGGCAAGCTCTCTCCCTGTCTCAAACAGAACACATGGGATGTCTCTGCCATTTGCTCGTGATTGTTCAAAGAGCACTGCCAAGAGCCCCAGTGTGACCAGACTGCTCACAACAGTGGTGGATGTCGAAACCCAATGGCTTTATTCCTGCCTGCAACAGTGGTGAATCTCCTCAGAGCCCTGTGGCTTCACTTTCACAGCTGTGGCCTGAGATTTCCATGAGTTTTGTGACAGTAAAATTGGTGTAATATGGCTGAGAAAGAGCTGCCAGGTTTGGGTTTCCCCTTTCCTCAGTATTTATTTCTGAACTCCTTTCTTAGCATCGCTTTTTGCTTTGCCCTTCTCATTTTGGAGAGCCTGCATGGCTGATACAAAGTAATCTCTAATTTAATGAGTATTGAGGTCTCCTGGTCACTGCTGTAGACACCACTGAAGCTGATTTTATCAATGCCAGAACAAAGGGTTTGATTCCCTCCGAGGCCCAAGAACAGGAATCCAGGATATTGGATTAGGCACTAACGGCACAGTGGGCAGGAGGTTTTTGAAAGTAATTTCCTTTTCCCTCTGTCATTAATCTGCTTCTGTGGCTGATGAGCTGCCAGTGTTTTACAAAGCAGATCTCATGAATATTCCTTATTGACAGGCCAATCCAGAAGCCCCTGCAGTGAATGCACTGTGGGCACATTTAACAGACTGAGGAACTTGGGCATTTATTTCTCTGTTTAAAGAAAAAACCTTTTCTCACACCAAAACCAGGACTGGACGAATAACCTTCTAATGGGTATACAGTGGGAAGACTTTTTGTTTTCAGACCTGCACAAAGCTCAGCCTTCCATGCTTTGGGATTCTAGAATCTGAATTTAGGGTTTTGTTTAAGGGCCTGAATAATCACAGCACCGCTGTAGTTTAAACCTAAGTACCATCAGAGGTGATCTAGTCCAGTCCAAAGCAAGCCGCCACCATGCTTAAGTGATTCATTTTTAAGTACTCCAGCACTGACAGGAATGATTGACCAGTTTTCAGACTGATGGGGGAGTTTTCTTGGGGCAATAGGGAATACATCCCAATACTTTGGTGGCTATATTGTATCCCAGCTTTCTGGGTGACTGATCTGTTCTGTTAGTTGATAGCTGAGACTGAATTGCTGGGTTTTTTTTTTTTTCCAAATAAAGTTGCATATGGTCAGCTTCCCTGGGAAACTCGTACAGCTGTAGTCCACCAAAAATTGCATGATCCTAAAAGATAATGACAGATCTGCTTGAGAGTAGAAAAAAGAAGTACCTAAGTCCTGCTTCTAGGCATTTGCTGTGGGGTGAACTGTTTTTCAGAAGCACCTGAAATGGTTCTCATTTTCCAGTTTCATGTATGTTTGAAATTATTGTACTGAGTTTTCAACAGGGTTCCAAAAGATAAAGGAGTTTAAGGTGCTGCATAACCACCAGTTGCCATTACTGTACATTACACAAACAGTTTTATAAGGGTTGTTTCAGCCTTACTGAAAGATATTTTGGTTTCTGGAAAGCCAGAGGTAGGAGAAAGAATTGGAATAAAATTGAAATAAAGCAGACCAAAATAACACAGTAAAGCATGTTATCAGCATTGAAAGGCTTTGTGACTTTGATAAATATTCCAGATAATTAATTTAAGAGACAGAGCTCTGCACACTGCATGGCTCTATCACCATCTGCCTGGCACTGTAATCAATAAATTCTATCACAAAATTGCTTTGCTAATGAGATGGAACACGGTCTGGTGGTAGTACTTGGAGAGTTCACTCACTGGCCTGATGAGTGCTGTGCAATATTCGTGTGTCCAATCCTTCCATAAGAAGCAGAGATTGTGATCCCAATGACACTCGGGGGCATATCCCTCTCTGTAGAGGACAAGGTCTGGGCTTCCTGTGCTCACACATTTTTAGGTTGAGGAAGTAATCTCAAACCTACTTAGTCAGGGTCAAGCTGTTAGCAAGAACAGATGCTGGTGAAGATCTTCTACCTGATAATTTTTCCCCATTTGCTGGGGATTATTCTACCTGGAATTCTTGAGGTTCACAGAAAACTTCCTGATAAGCTGCAGGGAAAACTGAGGAGCTGATTCAGCCTCCCATTCAAATATAAAGCTGTTCTTCCTGGCTGGTGATGAAAAAGAACTTTGCAAGGGCTGTTTTCACTGACAGCTCCAAAGGTGGTACATAGCTTTATTCTGCTAGATTTTTACAGTGTAGAAATTATTTATTTGTAACACACTGAAAATGGAAACGTTAACCTATCTATGCACTAGTTTTGCATTATGATTTATTATGAGAATTACAAACTTCCAGCCCAGTGGAAATTAATTTCAGAACATCTGCTTAGCATCCATTGAGGCACTTGCTGTCAAGGAACACCATATTGCATGGCAGAGATTTGGGCTACAGGTTTGGGTTTAAAAAAAGCTTGAACAACATCTGTCTTTTTCCTCCTCCTTTGCAGTTAATTCATCATAACTACAGCGAATAAGAGGTCCTGCTGCACCCTGCTAACCTGAGTCAGAAACCCACAGAGCAGTGGGAGCACTGCTGCCTACCAGCACTGGATCACTTTTTGTCCTTGAAGAAACAGCTATTTAGCAGAAGGTTCCAATTTCCACAGGGAATTTGTGTGTGTGAGTGTGGGGCATGTGGCTGTGGCCTCTAAACAAATGTGGGGAGATGATGGCCATAGGGTTTTAGTATTGACAGTCTGATAGCTGTAACTTTATGGAGTGCTGCACTTGCCTGTTGTTAAAAAACAAGTTTAAAGTCACTTAAAGCCATTTATCAAATGATTTTTAGGTTGTTGAAGTAATAAGATGAAAGTAAATTTCATCTACCTATCTGTCTGTCTATCTATCTATCTGTCTATCTATCTATCTATCTATCTATCTACCTATTCCTGCTTTTATCTATATAAAATCCTTTTTAATTAAAAATAGGTGACAATCTCCAAGTCTCTGAAAACCTCAAAATAAATAAACAACAATCTTAGGTGATAGATCTATTTGCATGTTTAATCAGTGTCCTTAAGCAGCATGAGAAATTGTCCAAGGACACACAAATAATGGATAAGTGATATAACTGACACAAGCTTTAAAGGTATCTATTAATAATGATTTAACAGAAAACCTGCTATAAGGGAACTATACCCCTGCTTGGTACCTGGTTTTTATTATTTATGGGTTTCATATGAAGTAGATGAAGTTTTTCTGGGCCAAAATAAAAAGAAAATTAAATTTCTGAATCGAGATACCATTAACTGTAAAGTAAATGTAACAAATCTAAGATAAGAATAATGATAACTAACATATAGAAGTCAGGTATTTTCATTCATGCTTTATGGCTCAAGGATGCAGTTCTTTAAATGACTGTTGTCTTCAGAGGGCAACACAAAGGTCTTAGATCCTGCCAGGAAGTCCTAAATGTCCTAAAATATATTAGGATAGAACAGGTATATCAAATATACCAAATACAAATCTATTCTGAAGGAACCAAGGTGTTTTTTACCCTACGGGCTGAATGTTTAGATGTCAGTATTACAAAACCTGAAATAAGAACAGTGAATGATATAAGTGGAGTGCCTCTATCCTGCACACAGATAGGAGGCAAAGTAATAAATATGATACATACAGATGATATGTATTTAGATATATACTCATCCCTGAGATATTAGTTATATAATTATATACCTTCCAGAATGTTACCCATACATTAGTCACAAAGATGACTTTATACACAAGTACTTTTTCATGTGCAGATTTAGCCACATGTTCATTATGACTTCCTGACGTGGACACAACTCCTATGGAAATCTGCCTGACAGCCTTTGGATTCCACCTGGCTCTGTCCTGCATTCCGGGGCAGCAGCGCTGCTCCGGGCAGGCTGGCACTGACGGAATGCTGCACCAGGGGTAATTCAATCCTCCTGGGGAGCTTTGCTGTGGCTGCTGCTCTGCTGACAGGCCTTGCACAGGTGCTTTGGTGCCTTGTCTGGGGTGTTTCTGTGTCTGTGGCATGACAGCTGTGAGTGCCTCAGTGTGACACTCTGCTCGCAGGGCCACTTGTGAAGAGTCAGTGTGTGAAGACTGAAGATCATCAGTCCTTGCACTGACAAATAATGAATTACCCTCCAGGCAGTTTCTGAGTTCCATGCACACCTGTAACTATTGCAAATGCTCTGCTGGTTTGGAGTCTTAACAACTGTAATGTGTTCAGAGTAAACCCGTGAGTACTTGACTCTTATTTTGTCAGCTGTCAATCCTGTAGTTTTTTATTAGCACTGGAGTGACAGCTTTGCATTTAGAAGAAAATGTATTTACATATATTAAGAAGATTGTTGCCAGTCACTACTTTATGCACACCTTTATAGAAGGGCAGAAAATAACACATTCTTATGTGCAGTATAAATTGATTAAAGGTAATCATGGGATCCTGGCAAAATGCAAGATCATCCAAACTGGTGTGTTCCCATTAAACCTTCCACAGCCACACCCAGTATGTTTTCACGACTCCATTGTAGCTGTAGTCTCTGCTGATTAGGTCACGAATTCAGAGCGTAAGAACCTGAGATCTCGCCTAAATTCAGGTCTTACGCACCTGCCATGCACAAAAACTGTAAACCTCAGGAATTCGCAATCTAAAGTCATAATTGTTTGTGCTCCATGGATCTGACCCAGATGCTGCTCTATTGTCAGAGTGTTGTGTGGGGCTGGAACTGCTCTGGGCAGCCTGGGAGTGGCTGGTGCTGAGCAGGGATGGTGGTGAAGGCCTGCTGTCCACACTCCACATGTCCAGAGGGTTTTACTTTGCATTTTTCCTCCATGTATCTCATGCCCATTCGAGGATACTAGGCTCACTCCTGAATCTCATTTTTTGGGTTACTTTCACCTGAAGTGTCTTTACAGTCCACTCTGCCATTGTAACATCTGGTCCTTCTGCACAATTGAGGCCACATTTTGTGTAAAATGTCATGGTAATTGAAATCCACAAGTCTCCACGTATTTCTTCTAATTAGTGACAGCATGTGATCAATGCTATTTGCAGAGTGTAGAATAGAGGTCTAAAAGTAGTTTGTCTCTTAGATGTTGCTAGTCACAAAGTGGATATGCTAAAAGGAAGGGTTCAGTGTTAAAACTGTAGCTTGACATTAACATGTAAACATAACAAGGCAGGAACTGAAGAAGCTGAGGTGGTTACATTTTCAAGTTTGCTTGCAAACAGCAGCTGCTGAGAATGCAGCACCCTTGTGTTCAGATCTTCCAACACCTCCTTCAACTCCTTTGCAACAAATCTGGTTTTAAAACGAAAGGCTAAAACTGTCTGCACTCTGTATAAAAAGTACCCCATGACTCCTTTAAATACACTGGATATCTCTGACCTGGCAGTCAATTCTTCCCTCTCCCCTGGCCAAGCATTACTTGAATCAGCTGTGAGATGGTTTGGTTATTCACATTCCACAGATGCAGAGGCCCAGCCAGCAGCCACTGCTCTGCAGAGCTGCCTAATTGTTTCTGGCAATGGCAACCGTCTTTCTTGGGCTTTTTTTCCTTCCTTCTACCTCCTTAACTGGCATTTCAGAGCACTAGCTTTCATAATACATTAGCTTAATGCACTCTGAGCTTGACCACATCTTCCATTTCCACTGCTGCCTGAACCACACACGGTCCTTGAACTCAGCATCCAGTACAAATGAATTAGACAGATGAATAAATAAGCCTCTAAATATCCATGTCCTTACAACAGCAAAACCAGATCAAACCTATTGTTCGGAGCAGCCTATTGCTGCAGATGCTGAGTTGGTGAGCAGATGGATTCACATTCACAGAATGTGGGGGCACAATTCAGGAAAGTGAAGGGTAACTCACTTGAGCAGAGTTTCAAGGACATGTGGACTCTGCCACAGTCCCCTTCTAGTGACAGCACAGCCAGTGTAAGAGGCAGAGTCTGTCACCACAGTGCGGTTCTTTTTTACTCAGTGGAAGGCTCAGCTCATCTGAAAGGAGGAGAAACAATAGACGGTTGTGTAACAAGCAATTCCTTCTGAAAGTCAGTCTTGCTGCTTTTGAAAGGCCTGGCTGGATGAAAGCACTCTCTGCTTTGTCAGACCTGAAAAGGGTCTCAGACTGAAACAAATATATCCTGTCCTGTTGTTCCGGGCATTTCACTTGGGTTTAGCCAGATGAGGTCTAGGTGAAGCACACCAGAGAAATCCCAAGGCTATGGTGTCTCTGAGCCTTCTGGCTGCCTGACATGCTTGAACATCCAAACCAAAACAATGCATCTTAGCCCCAGTTGAACACATGGTTAAATGGGAAATGGTTAAATGGGAAAAAAAAAGAGATCTGTTATCTTATATAAACCTGAGGGACTGGATTAAGACCTCCTTAGCTGTAAGTATAACTTTGTCATGGTCCCTTTCCAGTTTGACAATTAAGGGCAGGAACTGAGTCTGATAGAGTGGGGAAGGATTTTTTCAATACTCTTAATAAAGCTTTGGGTGAATTTATGGAGACATAAAGTCAGGGTTGGTTTGCAGAGACATGAAATCCTATCCAGTAGGGTCTGCAGCTCTGCCTGAAGCCAAATGTTTTACTGGCCCCTCAGTTAAATGATTGAAGATGTGTCCCAGGGCTACTGTTCATTTTGAGGGGGGCTGAGTAGAAAACTGAATCACCCCTCTCTGCCTGGAAAGGGGAAAAAAAGTAATTTTCTTTTGTCCTTTGATAGTGCACTGGGGCTCCTTTTATCTTTTTGCACAAAGACAGCAATGAACAGACATTTCCTCTTCTCAAAGGAGAGACGGTAACAGCCAGAAAGGCAGTTTCAGGTCATGCTAATATTCACCTGTACAAAATATATTTGCATGAGAAATGGGAGTGTGGGTTGGACTGGTGTCACTTGTCACATCTGAGCAGGGCCATTCCTTCCCAGGCAAAAGCTCTGAGAGTTTGCCTGTCACAGCAACAGTTTGGCTTTTCACGTCCATCACCATTCAAACAGCAGCTGCACGACACAAAGTTTAAAAAGGAATTGGGCCATCTCTGTGAAAGGAAGTATATGGGGTTTTCTTGTGTGTTTTACACTTCACAATACAAAATATCCCATGGAATTTCAGTGTCCCACTGAACCATCTAAACCACTGAGCAAATCATTGAAAAAAGAACTTGTCATGTAAATATATTCCAGTTTCTTAGGTTACGAATCTATTAACATACTATAAGGAACAAACAAAATTATGGAGATCAGGAAGTCAGAAACTTCTCCAAGAAAAGAGAGGTAAAAACTTCCTACATTATTCAAAGAAAATATTATTTTATAATTTTTTCCCATTTCATCAGAGGAGCTTTTGAAAGTGATCTTGTTTGGATGGTACATAAAAGCAAGTAATTGTCTGAGAAGTGCGTCTGAGTGTGCACTGACACGTGTAGAGTCTTCCAATAAAGAGAAATAGAAATAAAACAGACAGAAAAAAGTTCCTTAATGACCAAATTAAATATTTTTAAGTTTGGCAAAGAAGGCTTTTGTGCAGAAAGATTCTTTGGAAATCAGCTTTAATTTTCAGCAGAGCATTACAAATTCAGGTTGTATCCAGGCCACTTTATGTGAGCAATCTAAAACATCCCAGAGGCAAACAAAGGTTCAGGCCCAGCTTGAAGAGCTTGAGCTCTGGAGCACACAGGCTCAGAGGTGCAGGTTGGTACCCAGCAGAACACAGGCACTGCTGCTACATGATGTTTGTTAGCTTTCCAGTATTTTTTTTTTTCCTTTTGTCACCCTTTACAGCTGCAAAATCCTGCAGTTTGGGTAATTGCTCCTGATTTCCCATCCTGCACAGCTGCTCCAGGGTAAGATGGCAGTGTCCCCAATTCATAAACATCACCAGCAATGACAACACACTGCCACAGCAAATCTCAGCCTGGGCCCTTGCACCTGGCAGCTCTGCCACCTCCCAGGATCATTGTGTACCCTCAGAACATTGTGGTGCGTGGTGCACCTTCAGAACATTGTGGTGCACCTCCCAAACGGCCTCTGCATTTCTGGCAGGCATCTCAGACAATTTCGGTAAAATGGAATGAACTTCTCTGGGTTGTTTTGTTTGTTTATTTGTGGGGGTTTTTGAGGGCATTGTTTTTTTGTGGTTTTGTTGGGTTTGGGGTTTTTTTAGACTTAAAGAAATGATAGCAACAGCAGCTAAGCAATAACACTTTGTGGTGCCACGGGTAGTCCTTATGTAAATGGGAACAACTTTTATTGGTGTTGGACTGGTTGCACAGTCATTGCAAATGTCAAACAAAAAAATGATGCAAAGGGAAAAAGTAATTTATTAGGAAATTTATTGGAGTAACTGGTCCTGGTAATATCTCATATCTTCCATAAATCTGTTTAATTCCTAATCTACTTCGAAGTTGCCCTAATTATTTTAAACCTCTATGAACTTGCTCCTGTTTACACCTTTTTGTATCTTGCTCACTGTGCCTTTTTTTACCAGCTCAACACAATTCCCCTCTACCACTGGCTGTGATGTCAGTTTTTGGACATATGAAAGTTCTCTACAGTTCCTGCAACATAAAATTTCTGTTTTACCTATCACCACTTTACTGGCTCCACTTTGAAGGTCACTCTAACGCAAACACCTCATCTCTCAGGAGGTAATGCTGTGCTTTGTGTTCTGCCAGCTGTTGTGGAACCGGGGGAGTCACTTTGGGATCTGGCCTTTATGAGAGCACCACAAACACAGAGTGATATTTTGTTATCCTCGGGGAGAACAATTCAGATTGTAAACTGTAAAATATTACATGGGCAGATCCAATTTCCTTTGGACTGAGAAGCAGTGGGGTACAATGATGGTTAAAAAAATGGGTGTGCAAACCTATCCCAGCTGTAGCAAGTGCAAATTACGTGTTTTGTGAATCCAGATGATACAAATCTCCCATCTGTTCTCAAAGGGAGCTGTAAAATTAGCCCCAAAATGATGAAGACTAAAAATATGTCAGTGTTCTTTTGAGGAAGAGAGTGAGGCATAGCCAGCCGGCAGAGACAGAGGCATCACAAACTGACTGAGCAAATAATGAGCTTTCAGTTCTTTGCCATGAAAATTCTTCTGAGGTTGAGTGTTTCACTGGTGAAAAAATGCATTTCTTCCCAAGGTGATCCTTCTGTCCCAGTATATGCTGCCACAGGATATTTTGTCTTCAAAGCATGTTTTAAAACTAAAATTGATTTGAAACCTGTTTTTCCTACAGATGACAGGGAGCTAAGAAGCCTCTCTCAGAGAAGCCCTTTTGGGTTCTTCACCTGTTCCTATCAGAGAGGGCCAAGCAATGGGGTGCAGGGTTTGGATTATAAATCAGCACGTTTCATGGATTTAGCAAGTGGAAACTGGTAACTTAAGAACATCAAAATGGCCACATCAAATTTAGGCTAAGGGGCACTATTATATAAATGTGATGCAAAAAATTGACCCACAAGTTGAAAACTAATCTTCATCAATATTAAAATGCACTAATACAAGGTAATAGTTTGCAGCTAATTTTCCTGTGTCAGTAATACCAAATTTTTAACCACATGACCCCTGAATTGTGTCTCTGTTGAAGTGGGTACATAGTTGTCACCTCAGCCACTGAGTGATAATGAATGAATCACCCATGGCCCAGGCTGAGTTGACGTTTAATGCTCTGTATCTATGATCTAGAGGAGCATGACACAGAAACCTGTGCCAAACACAATATAAGGAACACAATTCTTATCTCTCTGGTGACTCCTTGTGCCCACCTGTTCCTCAGTATTTTCGTACAGATGGCAACTAAAGAAATGTACAATAACCTTAAACCAGAGGACAGACACAGGATGTCATTTCTGTACTACTACAGTACCTTGATACCACCTTTATCCCTGCATTTTGCCATGTTGTCCTTGCCTGTGTTTGGGAATCATAATTTGAAAATCCGAGGAAAAGTTCTTGTTTTTACCTCTATGGATGCTGCAGCTCTCCTGAAGAGTTGGAGATCTTATGTCTCCAATTTCAGGAAAATTTCCAATTTACAGCTTGTTCATTCAGTAGAAACATGGTGGGTTTGTTTGTTTGTTTGTTTGTTTTTAATCAGAAGCATGGAAATGGGAGCATGGAATAGCTCTGAATTTAGCAATGTTTTTCCTATGTTTAGCTATCAGGTTTTTCGATATCTTTCAGATTGATTAATAGGGTCCAGTGGCAAAAGTGCAGTTTCCACTCATGTTTCCATTTAGGATTGTGCTCTTCTAAAAGGAAAGTATTTTATAAAATTGTCTATGTAGTTAAAAAGTATTGGTGATATTCTGATTTTGTGCTCTCCCTAAATACCTGGGCATTTCTGGTTGGGATTGCTGCTCAGAGATGTGCTGTACAGCTACAGCACCCAGGAGGATGCATTGGGACTGATTTCAGTCTACTATTGAATGTCCCACATTTTTTCTAAAGGAACATCTGATTCCACAAATGTGTTTACTGTGAGGAGGGTGATCATTAGTGCAGTTTGATGTACTCTTCAGATGATGCACAAAAATCACCCCAAATAGCTCCTCCTTTTTGCTCCTCTTTGCAGAGTGTGTGTTCTTCCCTTAGCCTCAAGTTCCAGGCCAAACCAGAAAGCACTTTGGATTCACATTCCTCTCTGGATGTGTCTCTGAAGCAGAGTTGGAATTACAACATCCAGTGACTAGATATTGTTGGGCTACTTGTCCACATGGCTGCTGCAATAAAGCAGCAATTTGTCTTTCAATAAAATAAAATAAAATAAAATAAAATAAAATAAAATAAAATAAAATAAAATAAAATAAAATAAAATAAAATAAAATAACCCCCAGTTAATTTACCTCTCAGAGCTTTTAATGTCTGGTCAAGGCAGCAGGGCTTTACCCTTTCTCTGCTGCCCAGGGAGTGAGGCTTCTGTGGTTCCCTGTGTAACCACTGCCCTTGGAGCAAGTTTCAGGGCAATACATTGAGGTGACAACAAGGAAACCTGGTTTGCAAATTTCTAGAAGCTCTGGTCTTCTGTGTTGGGCTTTCTGTGACCAACTTCTTTAATAAGGCCTGGTACTTCTTGCCAATTGTTTGGGCCAATGACTTGTGTGCTGGGCGTGTTTGGAGAGTGAAAACAGCCAGTCTGTACCTCAGTTGTTTAGCTTGGAAATAACCAAAATACTGATCTCTGCTAATAAGAAGAGATGTAAAAGTGTGGATTAGAAGCAAAATTCACTATGAGGGGGTCCTGGTAAGAACTGGTCTTCCAACTGGGGCCTAAGAGTTCACAATTACTCTCTCCCTAAGAGGATCTGAGATCTCTTTTGTAAAGCTCATCTCTTTAAATCCTGAGGCCTTGCTTTAGAAATCCCTTCCCCAGTGGAATGGAGAACTGCCTGCATTTGTCATCTAACCATAAAAAACATTACAGGTCCTCAGTAAATGGAAACTGAATTCGGAGAATTCCTCTCTTGTCAGCAAGAGTCAGTGCCACGTAATGGACAGACACCAACCCAGCAGCCAAGAGAGCCTGACTTTCTCCTTAAGTTCCTGTACAATTTCAAACTATTAACTTTTTTGCCAACCTTTTTTTCCTCTGCCCACCTTTTGTGTTTTCTAGATACCTGTCACCTGAAAGGACAAAGCCAGTTGTTTTGTGCAGAACCTAGAGTGATTAAGCTTCTGCTTCAATTGAGGCTTTTAAGTAGAAGTAATCTTGTAGCAATTTTGAAGCTAAATCAAAATAAAGCTAGGATGTTGAAAACCTGTAAAGATCAGATGCTTACAGAGCTGCTTTTCTTAAACCATAAAACTAATAAAGATTACTTGTCAATGAAGGACAAAACAATTGCTGAAAGACAAATCCCCATTATAAAGATGGAAACAGAGGGATTAACATGCTTGCAACTAAAAAGAGCAATTAAAAGATAAGAAACTTAGAACTAAAGAGCCCACAGAATCAAAGTATCATAAAAGAACTATTTGTATTAAGAGTAGAGATCATGGGGCTTTGGCTTCACATAGGTTCTTGAGGACTGTAGGCTTCCTTATGTCATATAATGTCCAGAAAAAAAAAAAATAAAAAAAATCAGAGGTATTTCAGGAAGTTCCAGCAAGAAATGTATTAAGTCTTAGAGCTAAAATCCCTGTTCGCATAAATGTTGCCAAAGCCAGCTGAATTGCTTCTACCAGCTCTGAGCTGGAGGCCAAGTCTTCAAAGCATCTAAGGACAGAGACTGTAAGGAAGCTTTACAGAGGAGTCCACCTCTCCCAGAGAGATGCTCTGCATAAAGGTATCTGGGCAAGTGCCTGAACACACAGCTCAAACAGGATCTAAACCAAACCTCCCCCTACTCTCCTCTCAGAGGTTTCTTGGTAGGGCTGCTTGTAGCAGCTTGATGAGATCCCCTCCAAGAACTGAAGCATCATTTTATTTATTTGCTAGGGAGCAGGTTTGGACTAGACTGTGTGTGTTCGCAAGGCAGGTGCAGGGGAACTATGCATCTATTATTTGCTAATCTATTATTAGGAAAGTGGAGAAGTGTGAGTTGGGAGAAGCTGCTTGAAATGAATGCATTAAGTCAGTAGGTACAATGTAAATGAATGACTTGCAGTTGTCAGCCTACATCCTCATACAAGAGGATGAGAAACTGTCAGGCTTGGAGAGAAGTGGATCCCTTCCCAGTGCAGATTCCAGCCTAATAAAAAATTAAAAGGTGAAGAAATTATTCTTCATCTAACAGATGATTTCAAGCCATCACAAAATGAACTGATGGCAGAAAGATGCTGGCTATTACTTAGTAGGAGAGAGGAACAAATGGTTCCAAGGTGTGGTTCTGTAAATATTTGAGAATCCTTCCCTCCTGCACAGCTGGAGTCATTAAAATGTGAAGTGCAGTGTGGAAAACTGTAGGGAGATATGGGGTATTCCCTTAAGGAAAAGGACATGTGAACCTCTTCAGCACCTTCAGAAAAATATCCACATTTGGAGAAAAAATAGTGAAGGAAGAAAAGAGCAGATTATTCTGGGGATTAAATTTTGCTACGCGCTTAAGAGAAGAGGGGGCAACTGCAGTGCATATCCCTCACTGTCTGGCACCACAGACCTATGTGGTATCTGGCATTTTTGATAGAGAGACTGATAATGGGTGGTGGATGCTGGTGCTTTGATCACCGACATTTCTTAAGGCATCCCACACGTGCAAGGGGATGTGCTGCTGTGCTGTGCACAAGTCTTGCTGCAGATCTGTCAGGCTCTCTCTGAAACTCCTGGCATCCTGTACCTCTCCAGGCCAGCAGCTCCCACCAAAGCTGGAAGAAATCTCCCATCTTTCTGCATATCTCAAATCTGGGATAACCACAAGAACTCCTGAAGGTGCTTGCACAGACCCCAAACCAGTCTTTTCCCTGGTTTGGACTGAGGCACTGGGCTCCGCCCATCCTGGGAATATGCAGTTATGTTCCTGCTGATGTTGTGCTCCCTGTCATGAGGAATTGTGTCCATGCCTCATACAACTGCACTAAACTGGCTGAGTTTGGAGTGGGAAAAAGACAGGATTTGCCATCAAGAGCTGCAGAGTCCCAAGTCTTCAGCAGTGGAGAGAGTATTTTATGCTTGCTGTGTGCAGAAAGATTTTCTTGTTTATTAGTAGAAGTTTATTCATCCTTTCACTGTCATGCTGGGGTGCAGCTCTCAGTGCTGTAGTCAGTGGAGTCAGTGGCAGCACAGCTGGCAGCCAGCTGTGCTCTCCTGCTCTCCCCGAGCCAGGTGCTGAGGGACAGCCTCCAGGGTGGCTCAGGATTCCAGCATGAGGATTTTCTGCACTTTTCCCTTGTGGGAGGTGTCCCTGTCTTAGGTGGGTTTTTGACCGCAGAGAGCCCCAGCCCAGACTCTTTAAGATTCTAAGACAGGAATCTTAGTGTTGGATTTGAAAATGCTGTGTGCATATTTTAAAGCTTTGGTTTTTGTCATTCATGCATGCAAATGAACATTTTACATATCTCTGGGCATTCCTTGTGCTCTTAGATATAAAAGAAGGGACGTAGTTGAATGGGACTATCATAGATACTTAATATTTGAATACATAACTATAGAGTCACTAAATAACTGGAAATAACTGTCTTTTTCTAATACCACATATGTCTTGGCCATCTGGATAACTGATTGAATAATCAGTTGGTTTGTTTGCTTTTACTTGTGTCTACAACCAATTTCCTCAGAGATAAATCTCAGAAGTACTGGGAAGGAGGTGGAAGAGGCAGGCACATGCAGAAAGGGAAGGTAGTTTGCATAGAATCATTTTTCTGCATTTTTATTTCTCTGAGCTGAAGTTCAGTTTTTGGACCCCTTCATTTAAGCATTTGAAACACTGATTGAGGTTCATGACTGCTGATTAATAATTTATATTCATTATTTTCTAGAGATAAATCTGACTTTTTATTCTGAAAACCAACCAACCATCCAAACACAGCCGACTAAAACCTAGAAATACTTTGCAAAGAAAATCCAATGTTTCTCTCAGAAAGAAACATTTAAAGCAAGAAAGTCAAAACAAATTCTGTTTCTGACTAGGAAGTTCTGTTAAATGCTGACCTTGTCAGCCCACCTTGGCTCTGTGTGGTTGAAGTCACTGGGCTTCATCCCTGACTATTCTCTTGCCTGGACTTTGCTGGTGTGACTTTCCCCCTTTGTCCTGGACTAGAGCAGGATTCTCCAGGCACAGCTGACTCTGTATGGGCAGAGCTGCAGTCCTGCTCCTGGGCCTTTGCCCTTGCTTAGGAAATTCAGTGTTTGGAGAGCAAATAGGTCTGGTACCTGGCCTACATGAGTTCTGTAGAGCTGTAGAGGCCACTGTGGAGTCTCCTTCCTGTGGTAGCTCCAAACAGCCTGGGATAACTCTGGTCTCTTCACATTTACTGTAAAAGCATCCCATGAGCCACGGTTCTGTTTCTGGCTAATTCCCACCTGGTACTGTGTTAATATTACCTGTTCCTGTCAGTGGAACATTTCAGAGCCTAGACATTGCAGGAATTAAAGCTGAGAGCCCTCGTGGAGAGGGCCAGAGTGTCAGGCCTGCCTGAGCTGGGCTCAGTTAAGGCCGAAGGAAAACCATGGTCTAAACCACGTAATATTGTAGGCACCTGTAAGGAAATGAGAGCAATCCTCAGACTCCCTGAACTGTTTGCTGCAATTCTTCTCTCACAAAACTCTGCTGATCTAAACCCAATGCACTACAAAGCTGTCCTACAATGAAGTGCTGGGAAACATCACTTTGTGCATTATGTAAACACAACATTTCTGGGGGAAAATAATCTCAGCACTCTTTTTGCAATATTGACCTGTAACAACACCAGCACAACACAGGGATTTTCTTGCCAAGCCCACAGGCAGCTCACTAACAAATGAGGAGACTGCCAGTGCAGCTAATATCAATGTCCACATTTTTGTACTGCTATTACGTATTTTCTGTAACTTGGGTGATGCCAGTTGGGCATCTATTAGGCAGCAGCTACGAATTTTGCAGTTGCCCTTCAGCCCAGCTTTAATGTGGTGTTTTGGAGGAGTTCAAGGGATTTCCAGGCAATCTGAAAGAGAGCACTTGGCGTTTACTTGGTTTTGCACTGTCTTCACCTTTACCAACCAAACTCTGCTCTCAATTACCAAAGTTATCTTAGGGGTAGATGCTAAAAATCCCCACCATAGCCAGTAGCTGGTTCTGACGGTATGAATAATTTCTCCAAGTTTGCTGTCACGACAGGTTGTGACAGCAAACATTAAAATGGGTATGATTTCTAGTCTGTGAATGACTGTAGCTGTCTGACTTTGTGTTCCTCCATGTATGTTCTAAAGTAAATTAAGGGAACTTCTTGTCTGTTCTTCCTTTAAATTGCACCTTTAATTGTATGATCTCTCAGCCATGATGGGCATGAACAGTGTTACAAAGTCACAGTCTAATTATAACATTCCAGCACAGCTTCTCTTTAGCTGCAGCCCTTGCTCCAAGAGGGCTCTTGGTGGGTTTAATTGTTGTGAATGTATTTTTATCATTGTGCATTCTTCCATCCAAGACACTGGACATGCAGCCCTGCTCCTCTGCATGCACGTGGTTTTCTGCCAAAATAGGACCAGTGACACAAGGATAATTGGCTCCAATAATGCTGTATTTCCTTTCCAAAAAAACCTTCATGTAATGACTACAAAAGGCGGTCATAAAAAGGACAGCAGAAGGAAGTCAAATGTCAGGAATTGTTTTATTTCAATGACTGGAAGTAATTTTTAGCCACATTTGTTTCACTAGTGAGTGCCAAAATGATATAAATGTTGACTGATGTCAGTGTGCTCCATTTGTCAATTTGCTAGTTTGCTGTTGTGGGAGAAAATGCTGAAAGGAGGATTTTTTTTTTTTTAATACAATACTGAAGTACTTGTACCTGACACTAAATTTTATGGTCCATTATTTCAGACAATTCTGTCATTTCTGTGAGTTTGGTCTGCCTAAAGATGACAAGGTTAAGGACATTTCTGTTAACTCAGTTTTTTCTCAGTCAGGAAGCTATTTGCTTTTTACTGGATTGATGTTTATCTGCTAGAGAACTTTAAATACAATATTCCTGCAGCTCTACATGACTGCAAAGCATGCCAATAATGCAGTTAAAAAAAAAAAAAAAGAAGAAGAAAGAAAAAGAGATTACTTACGGAGAATGGAATAATTCCTGCCTATCCCAATATTGATGGAGCTTCCAGAGATGAGAGGAAGATGGAAGAAAATAACTAAAAATGGAAAAATTAAGAGAAAGGTCCTTAATAGCAGTTTGGTTTTGTTTGGTATCAGGTGTGAGTTGAAAACACGTTGAGTTAAGGTTCACCTGCTCTCTCTGGGCAGGATTGCACATCTCAGACCCAGAATCATGCACAGGTGTAGCTTGAATGGGGGGGGAAACGCCAAACAAGCCATTGCTTCATACTTCCAGGAATCTCTCTTGCTCAGGAAATGATATTAATGCCTCTCAGATTCCAAACCCCACGTATAAACAACAATGTGTTACATAAATATGCTAATTATTGTTAAGTCATTCACCAGTCTCTGAAACAGGCACCTACCACTGTAAAACCAAGTAACTTCCCTGGTTTGCGTGAGTGCAGCTTGAATGCATTGGGTGTGTGTGTGCCAAACTGCGTTGGAATAAATTTAGTCTAAAATTTGATACACATACTCCCCCTATGCACTTAGGCATTAATATTTATAACCTTCTCTTCAAAGATTTATATTTACAGGCAACGAAATGCACACGAGTAAAACGTGTCCTAAATAACCAAATCTCTAGATTTCTTAAAAGATGAGCTCGTTTGCGACCGCAGACTGATTTAAAGCCCGATTCCCGAGAGTCGCTGGCTGTGTCACAGACTTCGGCTCGGGGTCTGGGCGCTGCCCTGCCCTGCCCGCTGCGCTCCCACCGCAGGCACGGCCGGGAAGGGGCTGCTCCCTTTTCAGGAGGGGGCCCGGCCCACACAAGTTTCGGGCACGGTCCATTGGGCTGTGGGATCCTCGCACCTCGCACCCGCGGCAGGGCGGCAGCCTACGGGCTCCCGCGGCCCCTCACAGCCTGCCCCACCCGGCCGGGATCCCCTCACAGCCTGTCCCTCCCGGCCGGGATCCCCTCACAGCCTGCCCCGGCCGGCCGGGATCCCCTCACAGCCTGTTCCACCCGGCCGGGATCCCCTCAGAGCCTGCCCCACCCGGCCGGGATCCCCTCACAGCCTGCCCCACCCGGCCGGGATCCCCTCACAGCCTGCCCCACCCGGCCGGGATCCCCTCACAGCCTG